>JAVCKS010089235.1:11280-21674 GCA_032273685.1 Pteraster tesselatus | reverse complement strand
ATTATTTTCGTGGAATTGTTTTACTAATTTCTCAAAAACTACAACACCTCAGCAAGTAATATTTTAAGGGAAGCTTTTGTTTTTTGCATCTTGCCAGAAGTACAGACGGCCTTTAGGACCATCATAAATCCCCATACAGTTGGACTAGTGGAATTGACGTATCAGCATCTCTTTAAGAACGGTCCCGCGGACAGTTTTGTGATAATTAATCTCTCTCTAATTCTTCGGATACTAAGCTTTCTGGTAAGATGATCACACACTCTACCACCTTGCGTGTCCAGGAGGAGATAACCTGTTTCTGTCCAACATGTTCACGCCCCATCCATCAGAATATACCACGTTCATTATTAGGTTTGGGTATGTTTTATGTGCACCGCGTAGTTTTTTGAAAGTGGCGGTCGATACTCGTGTACTGCCGTAGTAATGCGTACGCCCGTGAGTTTAACATTTGGATGGTATCTTAGGGAAATAAAGGGCTTTCCATAGATAAAACCCCGTGACGACAAGAGGCAACATTACCTATAATGCATATCATGTGACGCGCTCTATACCAACTACAGACAGAATCCTTCGTATGGGACGTTATAATAATACCCAATCTTGATAAGACGTTCTTTGGTGCGAGAGGGCGCTGTATCTAGAGACCGAAGGACTAATCTAGAGTAGACGTCTGATCGAGATCGATCGATCGTTGCTAGCTAGCTAGCTAGCGGCATCATCGCTAGCGGCGCGCTGAGATAAGCTCGAGTCGAATCTAACAGCGCCATCGCACCAAAGAACGTCTCATCAAGACTATAAAACCCTGGCCTCTACCATGCAAATGGCTTCCTAGGAAAAACATCGTACGCTAGCCGATGTATACTCAACCAAGTCCGAGAGCAGCCGACGCTCTGCTAGAAAAATATATATACAAACTCTAGAGGGCAGCAGACAACTAGCCAGCAAGCAGGCAGGCAGGCAGTCACGGTCATAGACATCCCATTATGGGATTTCTATGGTCACGGTGCAAATGATCAAAATAATAATATGCTGATTACAATACGAATAACAATAATAGACCTAATAATTTTTAGCTATTAATGATTCAGAATTTAGCCACATCAGTTTTGACGAGATAGAAATTACACAATGTCTGATCTGACTGACAGAATAAACATCTTTATCTCGGACCTCAAGAAAGGGTGAGTTCAACTTCAAGTTCAATTCCATCCATGCCCATATGGCATATCGGCATATGCAGGTTCAATTTTGCAGGAACAAAACAAGCTCGAGGCTAGGGCTAGGCTAAGTAAGTATGCCAGGGCATCACTTACTTAAGTCGGTAAGGTTGCAATTAAAGAGAAATTTTGGAGAAAATGTATTACACATGTGGGAGCAACTCCAGAATGCCCGTCCACCACCCTTCTACCACATCCCTTTTCTAAAAATACCTCTTGTACCGTCCCAGCCTTCACAATTAACATACAGTGATGTCAGTTACAAGGGGTACCGCACTAGTAAAACTAATAAAATGGCGAATAGATGGGTATTCTGGAGTTAAGCCCACATGTGTTGCGTATTATGATGACATTAACTCAGTCAGTTGTTTCTCGATCCCAACAAAAACACACTGCTCATGATCTGCGTGGGTTGTGCAGACGAGTGAAGGGCTCCTACGACGTCGCCCATCAGACCCTGTCCCTGCTGAGGCGCGTCATCGCCCAGACCCGCTGGGCCTGCGCCGCCGAGCTCATGGCCCGTATCCGACAGGAGGGACTTAGCATGATGGAAGCCCAGCCGGCTGAGTCCGCCGTGGGGAACATGGTCCGACGGGTTATGAATATTATCAGGGAAGACTTTGCCGCGTGAGTGTGGGAAAAATGTCAGGATTGTTTAACGGCAGGGCTGGGCGTATAGTCTTACTACAACTGATTCCTAAGCAATTTCCTGGTACAATCTGCTGAGGTGGATTGCATTAGGCCAAGTAAAAAAAATAACATGTTGATCGTCCCTGCCCGCTCCAATTTTGGACGCCGCACCGATTTTTTTGTTATTTGTTATTTAAATAAAACATTTTGAAAACACCAAGGATCCCCGTTTGTAGAGCTGTGTACTGCACTTAGATTCTATGGTTTAAACTAGTTGAATTCACAGTGCGTCTCACTGGTGGTTAGTTAGGCCTAAGTTTGATATATTATAAATATATTATCATTTACTCTTTCGCGAGTGGTAAAACTAACATAAGACGCACTCTCTATACGAATAACAAGGGAGAATGCATGCGTAGGGTGTCATAATTGAACTAAAATAGTTCCCAGACTGTGTAGTGTTCTTGCTGCTGCTCCTAATGGACTTGAAGCGACTAAATGTTTGGTTCTGTTGCAGGATAATTAAAGGTCAGAGCGTCGATTCCGCTGACCAGCAGCAGTCTCTTCATGTAAGTCTGCCGGGCTAAACTGTACTGGACATTTCTGATAGTTGTGACCAACTCCACACACAAAAAATTGTGGTTTGATGTATAGTTGGATAGGGCACATTATAAGCTTTAATTTGGTGTATGTTTGATCCCCACGGCCCTTTGCGTTCTGGAGATATTTTCCAAATTTTCCAAATATAGAACAGGATCTTTCAAGATAAAGCCCTTTGTCAATATCAATGTTTCTTAATACAAAATATGAAAGTATCGATATATAAATCAAGCTTAAACCAAGATTAATAGTTTTCTCAAACTTTTGTCACGATAGTTTAATTTTTTGTTTTCGTTTTAACCGATTTTCCATGGATACGACACGTGGAAGAAATGTGCAATCAAATGTGCCTTTCAATTTCAGTACTTTATTTCCGTTAAAATTGTTATTTGCAATTGTAAGAGTATTCATGATAGCTCACCAGATTTCAAGATTGTGCTCAAATTGTGCTCAACATTAACACTTGAATGTACATCGTACAAACTATGTAAATGGCTGTCATACTGGTATCCTCAGCACACTTAAAATCTATTCCTTCAATGATCCATTTACTGTGTTTATCCCTCTGTTTTTCAATTTAATGTCCGCAGAAAATGCTCGTAGCCGGCAGCCAGACAGACGACTTGAGTTTGCCATGTCCCCATCTTAAGGTAAGCTCAGCGAGTCATTATAACAAGTCATTCCAGCATGACAAACATCTATTTTATCAATATCTATAATGTGGGGCGGTCTCTTACTGGGATAGCTCTATGATATCTCCCAGCGTTGCTTTGGTGATCTCATAACTGCACCAAACCACCAGAATGTTTTGGTGAAGTTAAGTCCTAATGCGAGCTTCTATTGAGGGTGTCAGAGTATAGGGGTTGCTCACCCCTCACTCCAAGGGAGTGCTAAAGAGTAGTTGATTCACCATTGGGTGTTGTCTGTCCGTGTTTGTTTCGCGTAGGTACGGGTAATCGAGAGCATCAATGAACTGTTCACGGAACTGGAAAGCAGCACCGATAACATCGCCCTACAGGCCTTGGAGCACATCCACTCCAACGAGGTCATCATGACGGCGGGCAGGTCACGCACGGTGCAGGCCTTCTTGCTGGTAAATCACCTTCCACGATGTACTTAGACTTAGAAATAGACGGCACGAAACAGTTGCACTAACGGCAAAAGTTACCGAGCGCTCTCTCTCGTCGAAGAAAAAGATAAGAAAGTCTTTCGGTGGGATCTGAAGGCTTGAGAGGAAATAAACCCTGACCTATCTATCTCCTGCTTGTATTGCAGAATGCGGCCAGAAAGCGGAATTTTCACGTCATAGTGACGGAAGGAGCACCATCTTATCAGGTCAGACAATCCATCGCTGTTTTAGCAGTTTTGGTCGTGGTGACGTGTCTTTATGGAGTTGTTTCAGTGTTTCACAGATTCAAAGTCTAGCGGTCTCGGTTTCAAATCCTATCGTAACCGTCAATGTTTTGATAGTTCTTGTAAATGATCAGGGTTTTTTTTTTCCTTTTTTCCTTTTTTTTTTTTTTTCTTTTTTTCTTTTTCTTCTTTTTTTACTTTTTTCTTTTTTACCTCCACAGGGGCAGGAACTAGCTGTGAGACTGGCACAGGAGAACATACAGACGACCGTCATCACGGACTCCGCTGTCTTCGCGCTCATGTCAAGGGTCAATAAGGTCATCATCGGCACACATACGGTCATGGCCAATGGCGGGTGAGTAAATCGATCACAAGACCTCTGTGGGGCCATGGTACTTTCCTCGCCTTCACCCCACTGGTGGAGTTTGTTTTTAAATTATTGATCTGGGATTTTGGTGCCTATAATTCAATCCTCTAACATTCTTCTTGCTCACCATGGTGGTCTGTATATCATAGGTTGTGCTTTTACAATTGGGAGGAAAACCACAGCATAAAATTATTTTATTTACCGTCGACCAAAAGCAAAAAATTAAAAGTTTTGAATTATTCAAACAAAAAATATATATTATAGGTTAGAATATGGAACTGCTGCACACTGCTTACTTGCTGTGATGACCTAGAGTATGAAATATGTTAAAATTAGAGCGGCCAGATGCTTCAATCCTAGCAGGATTTTCTCAAAGACCTTTTAACCTTTGAGAAAAATTCTGCTAGGATCAAAACCTCAGGCTGTTCCAATTTCAACATATTAACAAATTCAACAAATGTTCAATAACAAGTTCGCTGTATTGAATTTAGTCTGTGCAGTGAAACCATGCGGTCATGACTTGGGGGTATATTAAGAATTATAATCCTTCGGGTCGCTGTGTTCATACATCTGTCTATCTGTCTGTCTATCTGTCTGTCTGTCTAGGTTGAAAGCAGTGAGTGGTAGCTATGCCTTGGCGTTAGCAGCTAAGCATCACTCCGTGCCTGTAAGTAAAACATGGGTGTGAATTGCTTATGTCGCCCTCCTGAGTCCTTTGCTTGTCGTAGCGTCATTAGCGAGTATAGTATACTTGAAAACAATTACCTAACAATTTTATATCAAAATGCAGGACAGTATTTATACTGCTAAATGGAAAGAGCGCCCTCAGTTATCCTTATCTCAAAATTGGAAAATTTGACTGACATCATTTTGCCAAGAGAGGGCCGAAGTGTACCCACCACAAACCCCCTCTTCTGGTTGATTGCTCTGCTTTGACTTTTTCTATTTGTCCGTAGCTAATCGTGTGTGCTCCCATGTTCAAGTTGTCACCCCAGCATCTCTGTTCATACGACCAGGTATAGATTATCTAGGGACCCTCGTGGTAAGACAGGGACCCCCCGGTAAGCCAGGGACCTTCATGGTGGTTCAGGGACCCTCGCGGTGACCCTAACCCTGTAAAACCACTTTCTGTCGTAGACTATTAATAAATAAATGTATAGTTGACCACCCTCGTCCACCTGTGTCCACAGCACGGCTTCAACAAGTTTGAGTCCCCCGAAGACGTGATGAAGTTTGCCCAAGGGGACATCCTCTCCAAGGTCCAGATCCACAACCCGGTGTTTGACTACGTACCTCCGGAGTTGGTCACCCTGTACCTATCCAACATGTGAGTACCCTTGGCGCCCATCTTAACCCCTTCGCAAAATTTGATTTGGCTTTGTCTCCGTAACAGTACACATCACCGCCTTCACACTATCTACCCTGACGCTCGTAGCTACTCCACATCGGCCCATTGCGATAGGGGCTAGGGATGACCTTGGGGTAGGGCCAGGGGGAGCCTTAGGGTAGGGCCTGGGGAGCCTTAGGGTAGGGCCAGGGGGAGCCTTGGGGTAGGGCCAGGGGGAGCCTTGGGGTAGGGCCAGGGGGAGCCTTGGGGTAAGGCCAGGGGGAGCCTTGGGGTAGGGCCAGGGGGAGCCTTAGGGTAGGGCAGGGAGGCCCTTGGGGTAGGGCCTGGGGGAGCCTTAGGGTAGGGCCAGGGGGAGCCTTAGGGTAGGGCCAGGGGGAGCCTTAGGGTAGGGCCTGGGAGACCCTTGTGCTCTACTAAACTGATTTCTCTTCTTTTGTAGAGGTGGTAATGCACCATCGTACGTGTACAGGCTCCTGAGTGAACTGTACCACCCCGATGACCACAACCTAACGCGCACCTAGCAACCAGACTATCCAATGTATGCAGGTTACCGAGTAAACTATACCACCTAGCAACAAGACTATCCAATGGCATAAAGGCTACCGAGTAAACTATACCACCTAGCAACAAGACTATCCCATGTATGCAGGTTACCGAGTAAACTATACCACCTAGCAACGAGACTATCCAATGTATGCAGGTTACTGAGCTATACCACCTAGCCGCAAGACTATTCAATGCATAAGAGTAAACTATACCACCTACCAGCAAGACTATCCAATGGATACTGGCTACTTAGTGAACTATACCACCTAAAATGAGGCTAAGTCATGGGGTACAGACTACCGAGTGATCTATCCACTTAACTCCCAGAAATGTTGATGAGACAATTATACAAGTCATTTCCAGATTCCATTCGTGGTGTTTTATTAAGGCACTTTCATCGATGCAGTTTCGCACACCGATTACATAATATCAGATACCTCGGCGACCATTCGCCGTTAAATTGGTTTGATCAAGACAACCTTTCCACCCATAGTATAAAATATAAAATATCAATAATTAGATATATTAGTCGTATATGAGTGTTTGTAATGTCGATTGGTTTACGATCATAACGGGACACAATCTTGTCCCTGTAATACAGGCCACCTTTACTAAGGCGGCCATCTTGTGGGGTAGACCTTTGGTATTTGTCCCCCCATCGTGACAAGAAATCCTAAAAATTCCTGCTATTGTATTTTGTCTAATACAGTAAAATAAGCCAATAGTTTGTTTATTCAAATACCTTGCTATACGGATAGCCCCAAACCTATTTTACGCTACTACAATATGCCTGTCTCTATCAATTTGCTCTATGATCACTGTGGGTGCGTGCGGTAGCTAAGTGATCATTAGCAATGAAAACAAAGTCGGTGCCAATCAGTGGTCTATTGTATTATTTTCATATGTTGGTAGATAAGCTTTACAAGGAGAATTTATAGTAAAATACAGATGAGTAGAAAGTGCATAAATGACGGGACTAACATGTGATGGGGTTCCCTGTTACGGTGGTAAATGTACCACCTATTATTTTATTATTATGAGTCCTAATTGTATTTGTAACTCTTTCGCTAGAGAACGTTTGCGCATGTTGTAGTGGAATTATATCATTTTCTGTTTACGCCAAACTGCTGTGAATAGAGATCGCTGTAAGGTGGTACATTTCCCACAGTAACTGACGGACACGATAATAAAGTTTATGACCTCACCCAGATACTATTCTATCTACACCTACCACCAGACTTGGAATTTTAGTCTATGACACAGGTAGCGATTACTATTATAAGACCTTATCCAAAAGTTACAACTTTGTATTAAATGGCCCACTATTACAGTGTACTAGTCCATAAATTTGTTTTATTATCAAAATGAACACACATTGAAATGAAATAAACTTCATTTGCATAAATTTTGTTTGCACGTAGTTTATAGATTGTCCTCGGTAAAACGATTATGACTATAACATCTCGTAAAGTAACGTCAAGGATTGGCCTAATTCGACAAAAGAAAGGAAACAATTAAAGATGACATTTCCTAAATCTAAGTCTTGTAGTCTTTTTCTGTTTCACAATAGTGACTATCCCATTTTGAAAAAATCAAATATTCAATTTCAGGAGAAGTGTGTTTTATTATAAAAACTAGCAAATAATTATTAGTTGTTGTTTTATATTTTATACCCACACAATAATCTGTTAAAAATTTATCTGCATTGCACTAATTATGTTTACATTTTAAATCAAAAACACTGTTCTTTGTGCCAAGATTAAGTATTTTGTTTATACAAAGTGCCAAACTAGTTTAGCGTCACCGTTAATACCAATAATAATACATTATGATCATTGTTTCACTGTTAACTAATATATCTTTGACTGCGGGATTTACAATTAATACTTAAATATTAAGCTGAGGTATCTAAACAATTGGCAGTAAGAATTAGCTAACCACAAGACCAATCATAGGTCGTTTTACATAATAATATCAGTCCACCGTGAGTGACTTGTTATCAAAGATGGGAAGTTTGAGCTCGCGCTGTGAGCGGTTTACCGTTTGGCAAAGAGTCAAGCTTTCTCTTCAGAAATTTTGAAATTTCCTTCCAAGTGGCAGATTCCATCATTTCCAACAGATAATGCGGACTGTTACGGTGTTTTTGTTTGGTCGCGCAAAAACGGCAATCTGCTGTCAGAAAATCACCGAGGTATTAAATCCTGAACTTAAATAAGCTATATTCCTTTGAGGGATACGTTCGGCTTAAATTTGATATATTACTTTCCAAGAATAAGTCCTATTGAATAACAAATATCCCCTAAAGTCTCACTGGTTTAATACAGGACTTGTCTGGCCTACTGTATATCAACACTACGCCTGAATCTCAAATATTGGTCAGATTCTGGGCAGACACATTGGAATGTTTGGTATAAACGTGAAATTTATGCTCGCCCCTTAAAAACAAACAAAATTTACACATTTAATTTTCAATATTTTCGAGTAAATACTAATTCCCATCCCCCGTGAACAACTTGGCTGTTAACGTTTTCATTAGCAAATTGTTTTAGGAATAGGCTAGTGGAAACCAGCTATTTTTGTGTTTGATGCAAGCAACATTGGCTGGTATCCATGCTTATTTTTGTGTGTCGACTATAGTCGCCAATGGTATTGAAATGCTAGGCGGATGTGGGTTAAGGAATCTTGTCCCTTCATATGGGATGCCTTGTCTACAGATATCCAGTTGTTAATTAATTTTAAGGGAGGGGGAAGAGGAGGGGGAGGAGGAGGGGGAGGGGGAGGAGGAGGGTTTAAGTAGGGGGACAGGGGGTCAATGACATTTTTGAAAAAGAAACTAAAATGTCAGCATTACAAAAATGCCGATAATGTATTGATGTTCTGCTCTGCACATTAGTAAAACAAAAAAACTTGTTAAAATAGCAGATAATTTAGTTTACTTCAATTAGTCTTCCCAATATTAAAATGATCTCCATTAGAATATAAAAATATGAATGGTATACGTTTCGGATAATATCCATGCAAGTCATATACGTTGATTGTCAAAGCATCAACTTAAAGAGAATGATTTGTTCTATACACAGCTATTTACACATAGTCAGACCGTAACCAATTGTTCAACAATTGATTAGGTATTGATTTGTGTATTGATCGTTAACAATCAACTTGATGTCTTGATCTATACTAATCGTGTATTGATCATCTATACATCTCCACTTATGGTAGGTATCGATCGGGTATCGATCAGGTATCGATCGGGTATCGATCGGGTATCGAGCGGGATATCGATCACGCATCGATCATGTGCTGATCTCTGCCCGTATTCACTGATTGATGATGTAGAAGTGGAGTTCCATGACCACCGGTCCCCCGTCATGCTGCGATATAGCATTGTGCAGGACGGGGATCAGCTCATTGTCCAGCTGGTTCATGTAGATTGGTGGCAGCAGATCGCCCTTGGAGCCAGCCTCGTAGCCGACCTGAAACACAACCACAATGCAGGTCAGGGGTCAAGTACTGTAGCCCCCACACTGTAGATGATAAAAATACTACACATCATATAGGTCAAGGGTCAAGTACTGTAGCCCTTAAACTATAGATGATCAAAATAAAGCTAATAGGTGGGACATTTTTGCTGAATTACTGTATAAACAAAGAATTTATTTCTATCCCCCGAGAAGGTGGTTGACCCCGGCTGTTGGAGCTGGTTAATTAATTCAACCTTGTAGTCGTTAATACCTTGTCCACGTCTACGGTAACCCGAAGGGCCAGTTTGACCATCCCAGCCTGCTGCAGCTCATGCAGCTGTCCTGTGAGGGCGCCGCAGAACGCTCGGCAGAACATCTCGGCCAGCCGGCTCAGGTCCACCTGTGACTCGCTGTTCTCCAGGAAGAAGACCTCCGTCCATCGGATGGAGTGCTGCCGGCCGTGGTAGTCGGTGTTGTTGTGGATGCGTATGCTCTCGACGCCCTCTAGAGAGCGCGCGTCTATGGGGCTGATGATGCTGATGATGGAGACGTTTACCGTATTAAGAGAGATTCAGAGTTAGGATAGATTTCAGCCCCCCTTAGATTGACAGGTTGAGATTGTAAGCTGAGATAGCATCGACACTACTACTCACCCAAGATTGACAGGTTGAGATGGAAGCTGAGATAGCATCGACACTACTACTCACCCAAGATTGACAGGTTGAGATTGTAAGCTGAGATAGCATCGACACTACTACTCACCCGAGATTGACAGGTTGAGATTGTAAGGTGAGATAGCATCGACACTACTACTCACCCAAGATTGACAGGTTGAGATTGTAAGCTGAGATAGCATCGACACTACTACT
>JAVCKS010089234.1:16265-39729 GCA_032273685.1 Pteraster tesselatus | reverse complement strand
GGATTGGGGTGGGGGATTCGAGTGGGGTCGGGATTGGAGTAGGGTGGGGATTGAAGGTGGGTGTTTGGGGTGAGGGTTGGGATAGAGATTGGGGTAGGGATTGGGGTAGAGTGAGTGGAAAGTAGTACTTTATGTATGACCGTGAACATTTTGGAAACATTGGACGTGAGGCTCACCTGATCCCCCAAATTAACCTAAACCTTAATACGGCCCACGTCATTGTACATTGTATATGTCATTTTCGTATACATATGCATCTGGTTCCCGATTCTCCCATCGCTCTTCAGAAGACGGCTAGGAAAGTGCATGCCGTGGGTACACAAGATTACAAAATAAGAGGCTGTGAATGTCAGTCTGCGGAAGATAGCTTGCAAAAACCGGGCATCGAAATGTCTAGTGTTATTATTAGGCGAACCCAATAGGTCAAAAATCTAAACCGATAGTGAAGCAACCATTTTGCTCTGTTTATTAACGTTTATCGTTAGCTATGAATATCCGATCATTGTGGCCATATAGAAATATAAATTGGCACAGTATAGGCTGAGCACACAATGAGTTAATGGCAACCTCAGCCCCCGGTAAAGCATTTTAGGGTTAGGTGCTAAGGATACGCCATCTTGAGAGGGCCATTGTCTTTTCGCTAAACGGTTTCCTCTAAGACATAAGGTGACCTCGATGTAAACTACCGTACGTCACCTGGGAACCCCGCACCGTACCTGTCCGCGATTCCATGAATCAGACCAGACGAATTCCGAATGACCTTTGGAGTTGACCTAGCTAAATCGACACTTTTGGCAGGTTCAATCGAAATGTGGGCACTGAATGTTTTAACCAGCATTTGGGCTTTCTGTATTATTACCTATTGTAGTAGGCATTGCTGGTATAGCCTCCACGAAGGATGACTGGGATGGGTCTACTTATTGGGCGCACAAACATAAAACGGGCAGGGACGAGTTGTGAACCAGTCGTCTAAGCTAGTATATTACGAGACATGTTGTGATGGCCCAATGGCCTAACTATGTCGCAAGGATTGGTTATATGCCTTACCGTACACTGTTAAAAATGAACGGTTAATAAACTAGGACTCAAGTTATAATATCGTAAAATAACTTGGCCGTAAATGTAATTTAAAGTTAAAAATAACCGTAAACATGTAAAAAACATGATCCGCTGTAAATTTACACCGCACAAATAACGTGAATTTACGAACATCTTGATGAAAACAAAACACATTTCTGTGCAGATATGTAGAATGAATGATCCATTACCAAAAGCATCTTGGTAACGAAATAAAGTAAACCAATTTTGAAATCGAACTCTCAAAGAGTATGACACAAACAGGGATTGGTTAAACATTCCAAATTGAGCGCCGTTGCCCTCTTCCGTGCCATTAACTTCACGGGCAATCTCTTGAAATGAACTCGTCCTAAACGGTCTTACTGATGGCCAAACCATGTGTCGTTGTTTGGGAAATAACGAACGAGGAAGTTCGCAATCATTCAGAACATAAGACAAAGAAGCAGACACTTTCCAATAAATAAACATAAATTTATGAGGCCTTTGTCAGTGGCTGTTATCTTGATGAGGAAATGTGTTTAGATTATAAACAACAGAAACTGGAGATACACGGCTAGTAAAAAGAACAGTTGCGCGTCCGAGATTTCTTATGAATGACAAAGCAGGAAGAGACCTTTTTTTATGGCCACTGGAATTTTATTTTAGGGAGCTCCGATTTTTAATGGCAGAACAAGTTGATGAACGAATGTAAACTTCAAAATGTTTTAGAAAAAGCATCAGTAACATTTTATTAAGACGATGTTTATAAATAAAATTACATAAACATGTAAATGACATGCACACAGGGGACGGTATACGGACGTTGTTTCCATCTGGCCGGCCTTATATAGACGGTCATTCCAAGGACCCGAAGGCATTGTTTAGTGGTAAACAGCAGACTCATGCAAAATAGCTGGGACGTCACAGTAGATTGCATAAACATGAACAAGATGGATTTGCAGGAAGTTAAATCGATGTCCAACGCGTTTTGATAATTGTATAGCCGGTATTGTCACAATATTGAACACAACCTAATCTGACGAATTTTTCGACTGTTCGCAACTTTGTACAAAAAAAACAATTCGTCTTGTGTTCTGGTTGTAGACCCTACTTGAAAACAGAATCCAAATTACTTCCTACAGTGGATACGCAAGCATTACAAAAATAGGCTCGTTTTGTTTATCAACTAAATTACTCTTAAACAACCGCAAATTTAACATTCATAGACAACAAAATCTTGTCGGGGAATCTTTTGCCTATGACTCTCCTATTTACGTTTCAGAACTTGAAAATAAACAGGGGTTATCAAACATAGTTGAAGGGTTATCGTTAAACATTGAAAATATCAATTTCAAAATATTACCTTTTCCAATGTTATTTTACGACTTCGAAGTTACAATCGGCCCGTGATACCACAACAAAATTATTATTGTTAACGTGGCATACCTTGTGGCCGTCCCTGCGTAACACTCTTTTACACACAGACTAAATACCGAAAGTGCACATGCCACCCGCATCTCATCAAACTAACCCATATTGTCGTTCGACAATTAAAAAAAACATATTTCGCTTAATAGTTTTTTTTATTTTACCGGCATCCAATAAGGAAACGGTGCCGTTCAGAATGACTAAACTGCGTTTATTCTTAATTCATTATCTACTGGGAGCCATTCCAAGAATGCACTTTCGATTGAGAACCCTCGGTTCCCCAAAAAGCGAAACTATGTACGCGTTTATAAATTACGGCTTTATAAAGTTGTGAAGCTAAGCAATGAACACTACTGGGAGTATCTGTAAACGATTTCCAAAAATGTGGCGAGCGAAATTTTACAGGCGTTTGTGAAGTTCTCCTGACACTGAAATTCTGATGACGCTAACGTTCAGCTTGAACAATAAAGCCATCCATAGTTAAAGAATATATTTGTTGTTGACATTAATTGTAGGCCCATTTGCTTCATTTAGCTGCCAGTCAAAATTGATTTCGACAAGAAAATATCCGTAAAAAATTCCTATAGGCTTATAGCAAGGGAGATCCTACTGATAAATTCAACTATTTCCCAAGATGAGTGTACTGTTTTTGACAGTGCATACTGTACCATTAGATGTACATGTACATCATACAAGTATATACATGTAGCTACATGTATTTTGTTTATGCGGTGAATGCAACAAACCAATCAACGGTCGAAAAGTAGGGTACCCGAACATGTGTATTCAGACATTATCTTCTGCAAGGTGTTGGGCGGCCTTTGACCTCAAACAGCTATCCCGGAAATATAACCTGTCCTAACCTCCCCTCCACCCGCCCTTTGAGCCTCACGGGCTTGAAGCGTGTACCACGCACGTGTACCGACACGTGTACATCTGGTTAAAAAATCCCTTTTAACAGGGAAAAGAGTGGGGGGGGGGCGTTAGGGTAAGTTTATGATAAGCACACGATAGTTTATCTGTAGTGGGGAGACCACGCGATGACGTCACTACTAGTGCTACACGGGGACCACTGATTCAGTGCATGGGACCAGCTGTAGGCAACGATCATTGTGTGATAAGCGATTCTGCGCCAGTCTTGTCCGCCAGTCTTGTTCCGTCACAAATAATTGCTGCTACTACTACAAGATTTCCGTCACAGCTTGAATCATGGAGTACCCGATCCACCCAGGCCCGATTCCAGCCGAGCTATACCGCGGTGTGGACGCGTGGTCAGGTGTCGACACCATTTCGGACACTCTACGCAGTTTGAACGTAGTTATAGCACCGGATTCCCAACAGAAAATAACTTTGGTACCAGCAGATTTACCAGGACTGCACGAGTCTCTAGTGCGACGAGAAGACCCTTCCGTTGATCTGGGTTCGTTTAATTACTCGTATATATTGTAGTAGAACTTTTATATTATAAATAATAACATTGTGATTACAAGTAGGTCGTAATTTAATAGCGGTCAATTATTCATGTGGTATCCGACAACTAGGAACACTCTCACAGGATGACCGATATAGGCTTCCATTTAAAAGTGGAGAGACCGACTGGTAAATATCTTTTCTTCAGGCAGTAGACAACTTGTAGTGCTTACGAAATCACCAGGTATCGTTTCATTTAGTACTGGTTACACCGAGCTAAACTAGAGCAAGATAAACGTCACGCCTTAGAACAAGAATCCGATGCCCTCTTTTCGCTTCACAATGTACGTGTGCAACTTAACACGGTGTCCGACAATAACGTTGTTTTGGATGTGGGGAGAAATTGTGGGAAACTGTGGAACCCGGCATACTACAGTAATATAACTGTAAGTTGACGTGAGTTCACCAGACAAGTTCCATTACAATCATAGAGACATTGCCCGACCTCCATCAGATAACCATAACCTAACGACTCAGGATTTCCGAAGGCTTTGTATTCTGCACTATTGGCTCTTTACACAGCCGTGGAATTAAAAGTGCACGCAGTTTCTTACTCGTGTTAAATAATGCGTTCAATTGCTCACCATTAACGGATAATACATGTACACTCATCGTGCAGAAGAGCTAGATAGCCCGCGACTGCACTTTTCTGTACCCTTTTTTCGCGTAATCTGCCCGCAATTTCAGAGACAATGTCTGGACGAATTAGGTTTACAAACGTGCCTTTGGGTCTGAGGTCACAATTGACGTTGTTGGCTGTTGCCTTTAAGTGGTTCAACTTTAGACGCCATTCCAAATATGTAGGCAAAATGAAGGCAAACATGGCTGGTTATATTTAGACATAATAGAGTCATAGTTATACTTCATGGAATTGATTTGTTGCTGTGGAATTCTGTTCAATTATGTTATCTTCATTAATTAAGTTAGTTGTAAAACACCACGAAAAATTATGTCCCGTTTTCGCAATTTATTAACCAGGCCTTAAATAAGGGGCAAATCATTTGGTCTGCTAAAAGTATAACATCAACTAAAACCAATTACGCACTAACAAAGGTGTAAATTCTGATACAATAGTAGCACCCTTATAGGGTGCACATTTACCGCACGGTAAAGAGTGCAAGTCTGCACCCAAATTCGGAGTTCAGATTTGCCCCTATAATTGTGTGGTAAACTTGCACCCCGGGTGCTGCTATTGTACCATCCATATGGGTGAAGATTTGAACCTTTATTTCTTGGTGTACGTTCAAAAAAGACAACAAATAACTTGAAAAAATTTTGGTTCAGATTTCGGTTAAAACAGATACTCGAATGTTGAGGGTTTTGTCTACCCACGGCTCTAATATACTGGTGAACAAAAATGAGGACCAACTGGTCACAAAGAACTGCGTGTTTCCTAACCATTGTGTTTCTTTTCGACGTTTAACTTTCCAGAGGGCCGTGAATGCGTCAACTGCGGAGCTACGTCCACCCCCCTCTGGCGTCGTGACGGCAATGGACACTATCTGTGCAATGCGTGTGGGCTGTACCACAAGATGAACGGCCAGAATAGACCGCTTATCAAACCCAAGAGACGACTGGTAAGTCAAAGTCCCTATCAGCGTTACAAAGTTCAACGTTAGCTAAAGGTCGTCGTATACCGTACACCAATCAAACCGAAAACAAACATCCAAAGAAACGACCTGGAAGTGTACAACAGCGTACTGCCAGTACACACTGGTCATGAACAAACAACAATCAACATTTAAACAGGATTATGACGCTTCACCAATTTCGTGAATCGAAGCGAAACATTTCTGTAATTCGACATTACCCACAGTGGTAACCATCAAGGATCCTTTTCATGCCATTCTTGCCTATAAATATACATTCAATTACTTAAAAATAACTTTACTAGAAACAGTTTCTAATCACAATTTGGACAATTGATGATTGATAGCAACCAATCATCAATTAATTTATCTCAGCTTTTGGTTATGATCAGCAGTCGTTGTCCGTGCAATTACCGGCTACATGTACTGTATATATATCTACGCTTCCATATTGCTAGAGCGCGATTCAAATAAACATTGTCTAGCGCTTAGAAACACGGAGATGATGTTGCGGCATCATAATCTTTATCATCGGTTTGTAAACACTACCCGCATGCGTACAGTTGAAGATTTGAAGATCCCCGGCGTGCTCGTATGCTGTATATTACAAGCCTAAACAATATTGGCTAATTTGATCACATATTACAAAATTAAACTCGAGTGTAAAGATTTGCTATTAAGAGGTATGCGGCTTTGCTCTTGTTTTAACCGTATAACGATGGAGGCTCACGTGACAAGTGAACACAGGATTTATATTCTCGAGTTGTCATGATTTGTCTGATCGGTTATATTTAACCACGGAATAGAAAAGCAAATGCTCCCTTTCCTCTAAATCTCCCGCCAAAATGTAACCATCATATAGCCGCCATCTCAATCACGACATTTCCTGTTTATAGCGCGGACAGCGCGGCGCACTCCATAGCGCCCATGCAACGCGTAATGAAGGGTTACCCAACAATAAACCTAAACGATCCCAGCCCCCCCCCCACCCCCCACCCCCACCCTAAAAAGGAATTTTAAATAGTCGATTTGGACGTCAATTTTGTAAGGCCGTCATTTCTCGAGGAGCGAACAAATAAAATTTATTATGGTCAGTGGAGGGTGTACTTGAAGTAATCAATCCAAGACTCCCTGTTGGAATCCCGCTGCTTTGTGTAATAATTATGATGTCACCATGGCCGCGTTGGACGTTGCTTTCGGATTCGCTGTTCTGCCGTCGCCATTTTAACGAGGAAGGCATGGTTGGTATTAGTAGTTCAATTGACTACAGGCGCACGAGAAGCGATGCCTCACGAAGAATTTGTTATGTAAAAAAAATTGTTACTTTTAGCACATCGGCCTACAAATGTCAGTAAAATAAGTGTCGGTCATGCATAAGCTACCTATACGTGGACATCCTAACATTGCTTTTTCATAATGTTGCTGACGCTATTATGGCATCCGGATCTGGTGTTCGTCGTTTCACTGAATTAAAACAGAACTTGGAGTGTCACGGAGGTTACAAAGTATCCTTTGTGGAAATTACTTGGAATAAAATACAGGATGTAGGCTGAACCAAATTAGAACCAACTTGTTGTTACGAAATACTGAAAAGGGAACTGGTGCCCCGGGTCGTACTTTACAGTCTAGCCCCGAATAAGCCTATAGCGGCACGTGCCATAAGGTATACATCACTCCAGACAGGAGTTTCCCTCATTTTCCCCAAGTGTTGGTAAAATAAATATGTTGCCATAATCGTGTACAGATTCGGCCTCTGTATACGTTATTTAATTTTAACATAAATGTATACGTCATCAATGGCATTGTAATGCAATGTAATGCACGGTTATATTAGTGGGAGTGTTAATAGGTCCGTAGCTAGTACAGCAGCGGGGGAACACGCTGATGTTTAACAGCGGTCATTCCTGGCTCCCTTGTGCCCGTTCGCTGGATGAGAGCCACGATAACGTTCCTCTCACCTACACTAAACAGAACAGGAAAATAAATATTATGGTACCGCCCGCTTCCTGGGTTGTTCCTTTAAACACAGTTCCGATAAGGCGCTGATATAGCACTGAGCTGTAAGCCTACGCCATGGACAACCGCATCTTTAGAATAAAAAAAGATATTATCTTTATAAACGACCGGCTTGTCTTATCAGGAACTAAATGATATGACTATTATATGCAAATGTTTATAGGTCAACTGTGCTCCGTAAGCGAAAACATCCAGTACCGTAAATACGTTGTTGATTCGGGTTTGAAAACGGCGTATATACCGCTATACGTGTTATTTCATGCATAAGCGTACTTTTGTACGTGTATACATACATATAACAAGTGTATACATTTCTTGTTGTGGGCGAAAAGAAAACCAGATTTGGTTTACAAAACTGCACGCTAATCCCATCAGATGTTTGCATGTAAATATGTACAATGGTCAATAAATCGCAGCAAGTAAAAACAGATAATTCCTTGTTCGAACGCACGAGAACATTTTGTTCCTTTTGCAAAAATATAGCCCTTAACAATTTCTGCAAACGTTTAGTATAATGAACACTGTTTTGTAACAACGTATAATATGTGGATACGGTAGCTGCTTTGTTTATAACAAGAAAACATATTATAGCCTATGTCATGGAAAATGTGAAATTATTATGATTTTTCTTCTGTTTTGGGGGGATAATAAATTCTCCTATAACAAAGTTTTTGGCCGGTACTAGCTATTTTGGAATATAAGCCTAACCATAATTCCACTGTATTTCGTCATGCATAATGTCTTATTAGGATTATGATTATTTTTTGTCCAGTCCGCAGCCAGACGAGCAGGCACATCGTGCGCCAACTGCCAGGCTACCACCACAACGCTGTGGAGGAGAAATCACAACGGCGACCCAGTCTGCAATGCTTGCGGTCTTTACTACAAACTGCATGGGGTAAGTCAGTAGTAAAACAAGCCCATATACATGTACATGGATTCTACATTCGTTTTACGATGAGCCAATGTTAGCCGCGAATCGTACTCTGTGAAGCTAATCGTGTTGAGTCCAATGATGGTATTCAGTTAATCACAATGCTTTCCTTTCCAACTATAACTCAAGCATCGCTGATAGGTAATGATTTGTTACTTTTGTTTTATTTTGTATTATTTCACATCCTAACTTTGTACATGTACATGATGTATGTGCTATTATTAACACGCACTCGAAGGACAAATTGCACCACGCGGAAACAATAAACAGGCATACCAACTTGTACTGTGAATACAATAGATCAACAGCCGTCAAAAATCACGTGAACCCACGCGTGGCCCGACTCGTGCCCCGACTCGTGGCCCGACTCGTGCCGTAACGTGTTAGCACCTCGCCAAATGTTTACGAAGCACATTCCGACACCCAAGGCGACACTAGATTTTTTTTCTTCCGTAAACAAGGGTACCTCTGCAACAACTTGCAAGGTCACAGGTCACCGCGCAGACCTGTTGATGATGTGTTTATTGCGCTGGGAGCTTGGTTTTGCTGTTAGATTTTGTGTAGAGAACGGCTACAAGGGAAAGTGGTTCGAAGTGTCTTTGATTTACGAAATGCGTTTGTAATAGAATAGTCAGATTTTGAGGTCCGTCTAGTCTCCAAAATAATGGGTAATTCATTGCGTAAATGAACGACCCAACACGACCCTATCAGCAGACGCCAGTATTTTGACTGGAAGTATTTGGTTTACAATACAAATCAACGGCCGAATGAGATATTAAGGCATTTCGACCTTTCATAAAAATTATAAGAGTTATACCCCATAACAGATTTGTTTTGTTTTTTTTCAAGTAGAAAATTCGTTATTTACGGCACCTTAAAAATCCGTTTATGAGAAACTAAGACACCACGTTTCGCTAGTATGATGACACGAACTACATGTTACTATAATTATGTCCAATATGTTACTACTATTGCCACGCCATACATGTACTTGCAGTGTGCGTATTAGTAACGTCACAGTAAGAGACTGTACGGGACGCGCGTGGACTCCATTTCTCAGAATAGGATTTTTAGAATGTATTTTCACAAATTTTTAAAATAGAAAACAGTTAACAAAATTATGGGGGTATATATAAGCTCTTTTAAAAACTCCTAAAAGTAAAAATGTGTATTGTCATTTACCTCGACCGTGAAGTTGTGACGTGCTGCCTAATTCTAAATAATCTTGTTGCGTGGCTGCTATTTTTATATTACACGGCATTATTTGAGCCATTTCATAAGCCATTCAGATCCAACCTTCGTTAGCTATACACTGAACTTAATCTGCTGTAAACATGCTGTGTTCCCTCACTGTAGCGTTTATCTCGTGCGGTGATCTGTACGAATGCACGATACTAATCGCATGTCAATTTCCCCCAGAGATACCATATCACATCTTGCGCAATTCCCACGGTAGAATCTGACGTGCAATCGCCCCACGATCTATAGTGATATTGCCATAACAAGAAATTAAAATAGTATTTAATATATTCCAGCGACTAGTGTCAAAAAACCTACCGCATGTCTTTTGAAGTAGCCACGACAGAACAGAACATTAGTACAGTATTAATAACGCAACAACCCCAAAATAATAGAGTGCTCTACCATTTCCTCCGCAAGGTTACCAATGACTAAGGTTCAAGGCCGGGTTTATATGTGACGTTTGGTCTGGACAAAAGTGCTCTGAACACCCCCTCCCCCCAAAAAACACATTACGAATAATAGTCTTTGCTGAAATACTGAATGTTTTGGCGGTGAAAGACCAGATTTCCCTTCCATTGATGAGATAGTCATCATAGGATTAGGCTCGCTTTCCGCTCCACGCCTCACACTATTGTCACGTTATTCCTATACTCTACACAAAGAATCGCGATTCCCTCGGTCTAAACTACTCATCACGTCGGCCATAAAAAAAACCACACAACCCAAACGGCCGCCTTATCGCCAGTCTTGGAGACGGCAGGAGGTGTTAGCTGCTAATTCCCCCCTGGGAGTTTGGGGGTAAGACAACTTGTATTTGGCAGGTTCCTTTTTCAAACCGGGGGTACGTGTATACTGTGCAGTGACGAACTCACTCCGAATGTAGACACATGCTGAGCTCGTTTTGAGCAATGCAAAGTCTCTGATTTTCAAATCTCAAAGAGCGAGTATCGCAAAGCCCCACGCACATTAGGAGCAAATTCTGTACACGTACACGCTGAATGACGTTATCTATTCAAGAAACCAAGTGAGGAGATCACCACTATAGCCTAATTTAAGCGATTGATTATCAGCTCATGACTAACTTTTCCAGAAAATTCCGTGAATATCCATAACACACATAAACAGACAGACATGTACATGTACATGTATTTTAGAAATCAATGGAATCTATAGGTCTATGATTAGTAGTACCATAGTTAACCCATGTTACAGAATAGGAAAATGTTACCGGTATGCATACATTTCAACAGTTTTGTAAACATCCTAATTATATATAGGCCCTCGCCTTAAACTTGTGTAAATTGCAGTTTGTTTATTTGAAGCCCTGTCTCACACCTTACCAATGGTTCATGTAACTGCCACCAGGTTCACATTATACCGCACTGACCAGCAGGACAATTCTGAGTATCTTTTACTTCGTTCGCAGCTGCGTCAAACCGGCATTTGGCTTACGGATAAGTGCTTAGATCAAACTACTACAGTGTAGTACTAAGATAGTACATGTAAACCTTGACAATAATTTTTCACCCGCGTCAGAGCGAAGGACGTACGGTGTACTTACCGACACTAGGTCCGCATGACCGTGTTTTTAACTGGTCGACGGCTGCGTCACTTGACCAACGGACCACAGTTTCAGGTTGAAATCTGCATATTTATATAGGCCGGTTCATACTTCCTGCGAATGCCAAGCGAATTTTAGATCAGAATGGCGCCATGACTTGTATTCGCTGCAAATTATTCGCACGAGTTGAGATTGTCAACTTTGTAATTTATTCGCGGCAATTTCATATCAATACGCTATCCATAAACTATATTAATATAGTAGAACACACTTGTATTAGTCTTCATTTCTCTATTTATTATTAAGATCCTGAGACACCCGTAACATTATTGTTAGTATAACTATGCTATTTTCATTTAACAACAATTTGACTAAGCAGGCACAAGTAGCATAATAATGGATATTGCGTGCGTAAACTGTTCGTTAACAATTCAAATAGACCTGGATGATTATCAGAAACTCTTAATTCGTTATAGTCAATGTATACACAAACAACTGGGGAACATTGGCCCTTGCCGTTGAGGCACACAATGTTCATAAGGACTTTTGTAAAAGGGCTATAAGTCTGGGATCTAGCCTATGCGTGTTTTGCTTATACATCTCCCGTCTAATTGTATCGGCTGCTACATTGTACAAAATATGTGTAAGACTTTTATTGCAAATAATGTATATACTATAGGCCTAATGAAAACCTATTACTTGTTCCAATTTGCCCAAACTAGGCCCGTGCATCCCGTAGCTAGTTCTAAACCAACGTGATGTATTTGCGCACATTGCTAATCCGCTGTGGTCACAGACTGCAGTCATTAGTGCTTGGTTATGTAATTACCCGAAAGGAAAGAAACAACGTAGAAAGGAAAGAATGGGCTAGACTTTACCACCAGGAGTCTGGTGGGTGTTTAAATAACCTAGATTATCGGGTTCTTCCTGCAGGATAATGGTGTAATTATTATAACAAGAATATATGGGGCAATAGAGGAAGTTTGAGGCATTGAGCGAGTTATTATCGACGTTTTTGCACACCCTAAGAAAAGCGCCCTTTTGTAGGATCACGTAATGCAGGCGCTTAAAACTCCATGTTTTACGTCGGCGTAAAACAATGTAATTTAGTATTTTGTGTAAAACACTAGTGGCAGTATACAAAATTTTACCCATTTTGTCAACAATCCGTGTGAGCATGCATCCTTCGACGTCAACATTATTTGGTTAATAAACTTGTTTGATGTTATTATTTAAATTCTTGTTTAAACTGTAATAGTCCTAAAGGTAGGAGTTATGTATGTTGAAGGTTGATAGTCGACCTGCCAGTATTTTCACAGCAAATTGTCTGGAACCTCCGCTTCCATCATTTGCCGTCGATTGACACAATTAGTTCTTACACAGTAGGTCGTGTCTGGTATAGGTAAATCGTTACTGAGCTACGTAACGTGCGCGCCAGGGTCCATGCAGTTGGCGAGACGGATCACATGTCTTTGGCGAAATAATTAGGACTTACTGAACCATGAAACTAGAATATCCACTCTTGCTTTGAATATTTCACATCATTCTGACTCATTCATCTATACATAGACGCACAGATTGAAAGGTTTGGGCCATTCCAAAATCACAAAAACTGATGCAGCAGATTTGATTAAGACAAGGATGAATAAGGGATATCACAATCTACGAGATATTTATTTATTTACCTGATTAGGAAGGGATTTAACCAAGCCATCAAACATTTCTGCAAGGTTTTATATAGTAGATGTTTGCATAATTATTCAGTAGAGAGGCCTGTCAATATACGTTTGACGTAAAGCCACTGCGGGCTCTGTCACATATTCGCCTTTAAACAATAGAAAACCCCATCTCTGCCTACGTGCTTTCTATAATGTTAGAAATTGGAATTAATTTGCGTGTTAAGTTGAAACAAGAATATTTCACCGTTAAGGTTTATGCAGAAATATGGGTGGGTAACTTCTGTAGCTGCTGACGCTACGGCGCCTGTATTTATGGACCCCGTGATGCCTGAAAAGCAGCTCTGATCTCCCCCGGGACACCGGTCCTAAACAGGCCCACGCTCGACATCGCCGGTGGCACACGTGGTGCGATTGGGGCATGACACCCGATTTAACGCCCGTGACTTTTTTTATGTTAACCCTGGGAGAAGGGTTGAAAGCCTAGATGCTAAACAAATACGTGCATTTTTGGTTCCTGCGAAGTGAACAGTTTACACAGGTAGACTCTGCAATCAAACAAATAGCAGTGTGTTCATTATTGATATTGTTGTATACAACTTGTTATCCATACCATTCAGGATTAGTAATTAGGAGTTTATACGGCGTACTTCCAAATGGCAGTACGACCATCTATTATTTTGTAGATAGCATTGGTAAGCCAACACGGTTCGTGCCCCCCCCCCCCCCCACGATCAGGTCAGGATTATTAACGCCTTCGTAAGCCCTAGGCACAGGGAGACTTGCCCCCAAAACCGGAATCGGACGAAGAATTACGAATTTCAGTTTTCGGCATGCAATGGTGATTTGAGAAACGTATTCCTTTTGACTAAAATCCAGGTAATTATGGAAACCAGGCAATTAGGAAGAGAAAAGAACCGAAAGGCAAAATTCCGCACCAAGATTTCTTGAATTGGGCATCGTGCAATGTTTCTGTGTTTTTCGTTATGACCCCACTTGCTTTGTTAACGAACGTATTTCTATAAAACATATTATGATCAAATTTTTCCTTTTTATATAGGCCTATTTTTATTGTAGGTACGCGTAATACCTGGCGTACATACATGTACGTAGCTCGCACACATCTCGCGTTTCAAGAAATCTGCGTTTGGCTAAAAGAGAATCCCCTAGATATTCCAGCAAATGCCCGCGAGTCCAAACATTTGATTGAATAACGTCTACAAACGGAAACATCCATTAAATCGCCAACTAATCCCTAATAATGTAATACTAATGTATAGCGAAAGCCGATCAAGCTATTACAGTGTAGGTAAATTGCTGTCTACAAAAGCACTCACTCTTGGGGTAGTCATTGCGGTTGATTTGGTCTATTTTACAAACCTTAAAAAAGGTCAAAATACATGTAGTTAATTTGTTTTGCAATCATGTTCGAACTGATATACGACTACGGACTATAGATAGTTCTTCGTTTTCGTTCAATCTCTCTAAAATCTCTCCTCATCTTTCGTTCAGTATCTCTCCCCCGCCCCCTCTCCTCTTATCTGTGAGAAATATATTATGATAGAGTCATCATTGGTATAGCTCTGGAAAGTAAACGGCAACACCCTTTTTCGAGCTAATCCCCCTGTATTAATGACACGGCGACGTTGGGTTAAAGCACAGGCCAAGAGCCGTGCCAATCAGGTAGCGCATTTTCACTTGCCGATGATGCACGAAATAACCCCGTTGATTTTACTCCTACGAGTAGGTCAGATGTGACGTCAACCTGACAGTATTAGTTGACTTTAATTCGGAATTCTATTGATAGATGTATAATACAAAAGATGCGTGCTCCAAACGTGATTCTGTGTTGTGGGTGCGAAACGAATGGGAGGGAGCAGAACGTGATGTTTTAAGCATTCGTTATTATCTTCTTGGAGTTGTGAGTTATACATTCGCGAAGAGCAATATGCTCCTGGTAGATAACGGATATTTGGAATGGGTAATTGGTGGGGTGTTGTCCGTTTTATTTCAAGGTGTCCCGCTGGGGCTTGGGATTAAGCGTACTTGCTAGACGACATGGGTGGGGGCCCTACCAGGCCCATCAACTCTCTCCGGACTGCTAAGGTCCGCGAGTGTTATTATCCAGGGACCTAGAAACAAACAGGGGTCCCACTGGGGCGTCTGAGGTTATATGAGTATTATTGGTGGGGGAGGGGAGGGGGCATAATCATTGCCAGCTTGGTGATTGGCAACAGGGGCAGCTAAGATGGTATGGTATCGGGAATAAAGTCTGGAGTTTCAAGTCAGAGGAGACACGGACTATTTTCGGCCGGCCCTGAATCAGCATTATGCCACCATTATTAAGAGGAGCCCACGACCGGAGTGATGACGTATCGTTTCGATATTGTTTGGAACCAGCAGTGATGATTGTTGACAGGAATTATTGTTGACAAAGAATCGATTGTTAAATCAAGCCGTCTATTAAAAATAACCGTCCTGCTGTGAGGTCGGTTAGAACCAGTTGGGTTTCCATGCCGACGTCACAGTTTAGTACTGTATTATAATAGGCCTGGGGTTACAACGGTAGGCTAAGGGTTTGTGATCGTTAGGGTTACTTGTAGGATTGTAGGGTTGGGAGTTCTGGTACATCAAGGAACGTTCTCTTCCTATAGTACGCGGTCCTTATCACAGTCCATCAGTGCATCCTGTGCACTGCTATCTACATCCGTTCTACACGGCTTACTTCCCGTTTCTTGATCGGAGGAGGCTCCACGTTGGTGCGTGGTGGTAGTCTTACTATCAAAGCGTAACTTGCCCTTTACTCAGATACTATACTCTATGATCGTAGTTTCTTGGGTGTGCAGTGGTATCGAGCTTGCGCATCGGGGAGAGCCTAAAGATTGAATGGAAAGCCCCGAAGTAAACAGTGCCTTAATCAGTAACGTTTATGATGTAGCCCTCTGTAGATTGCGGTTGGTGGGTTTGTGGGTTGGGGCCCTAATTGACTGGGAAGTTAAAAACTGGATTAATAACAAGTAGGCCTATAGCTTGCTACGTGTGCGTATAATGTGTGTGAGGGGAGTTTATATTGTCACGAAAACAGTGTGTTTGGTATAAATCGAACACACTTGAGTGGTAGGCGATTTGGCAATTTGTTCCCAACATTTATTTAATCATGACGATGGATACCTAAACAGTAATCGAAGCTCTATTTAATATTTTCATGGAATGTAGAACATGCGAGATCACGTAGATTTCCCATTATGATAGTTATAAATTTCTGAAATCTCAAACTTGTGTTTCGACTTAGAGCGCCGAGACGCAGTGTCGTTTGAAGTATTACACACATCCATTGGGACACTTCTCTGATATAGATTATATCATGTTCGTCTCCGGGTAACGTACTTGCTACAACTCACCCGGGGTGAAGTCCGTTTAGTCTTATTAACAATTTATTATGCGCAACTGATAGAGTCACGCGTCAGCACGTAGAAGCGGCGAATCCCAGGTGTCGGAGCTAGCTACCCGTCCACCAAAAATATTTGGCCCAGAGATTTGGGGCAATGTGAACACTTACTAATCAAATTATTCGTATAGGAAATACCGGTACCGTAATGACAAACAAATCTACGTATTTATGAATCAAAGTTTCACGTTTGTGTCAGTTTGATTCATGTTCTTACCAATGCGCTCACATACACAGTACATGTAAAATTATATACATGAAGAACTTGTGCGTACGGCCAAATATAGCGATATTGACAATTGTGTACTTTGTCATGCTGTCTGTTATGTAGTTTGCATCACCTGTTAATGGATTTTTAAGAAAATATTAGCAGAAAATTTCAACGGCCAGAACGATTTTCTGTACATCCATAGCAAGTTATATTTCTGGGTGGACCTCATAAACCTTAGCTTGACATGGTTAATGATACGTATGGCTTCAAGTAGGATAATGCATCATGAACCTTGAAGACATTTCTGGGTAAACATGTGATTATTTTAGAAAAGGCCATCACTTGAAATTATTTTGAAATAATGCCGCGCCCCTGGGAGCTGGGTATAGGAAAACAACTTCTGGATCACCTTTCCCCAAAATAAAGTTTGTTCCCGGTCACATCCTGGTACTAAAAAGGCGGCTCACGCTGGAACCCATGACCGGTAAAAGATACGTCAACCATAAGAAAGCTGACGTCAGCGTTCCCATAGGAACGAACGCTACAAGTAACTAGCCTCTGGGCCCGGGGTTGCTGCCATTGCGGCACGTGGTTTTAAAAAGGTCTGATAGCTTGAATGTACGGTACACAGTGGAAGTTAGTTTCTCATGGATACTAGACCGTGACAGCTTAGTAATAGTAGGCTATGTCTTTGGTTGATTTGTTAGACTGTGTCCACCGTTAAACGGGGAACAGAGGGTTGCTAGAGTATAAATAGAAACAAGAAAATCTTTCAACCAAGGAATCATGGATCATAGCAATGCTTCTTAACGGTCTCCAAAACCAGTTGTATGTTAGCGGAGTTGTATGCTTTAAAATAGCGTACGCTGCTCACAAAGGACCAACACCAGAGCTTAAACAAAAAAACGAGACCGTAGTGGTGGATTAAAAAGAGTATGATCAACCACCTCCACATGAATGTTACAAGAAAACAAAACCAACCAACAAGGGCGTGTTCTTGTCTAGCGCCCTCAAGAGGTATATCAATTACCCTTTGTATGCAATTATCTGAGAGATTCTTTTACTGATCTATAGCAATATTCCGTACTATTTATTGTCCACACGCAGTACATTTTCGAAGCATGATAATATATAGCCTACATCTTTGTGAATGCACATGCATAATTTCTTTAGACCTAACCGTTTTTAATTGCACGACACTATCGCAACATGAATAAAGCAACCGAATGCACTCAAGAGGGCGGTGTTCTTAACCCGATTAATTCTGAAGTCATAAATTCGACAAGGTAGAGGAATACTGGCAATAACCTCAGTAAGGCTTGGAGGGCAATCATCGCTTGCTTTAATTCTCGTTTCACAAGGTAAACTAAGCTAGGGCTTAACGTTGTGACGCTTATTTTATTTATTTCGGTGCTATTTATTACGGTATCGTTTCAACATTAGTTTCATTTTTATTATTAATATTGGGCCCATTTTCTTCCTTAGAAACAAACGACCAGCATGTCTTGTAACAAAGACTTGTAACATGAGCGCGCAGACATGTTTGAAGACCGATTATACGTGAAATGTAAACATAACCTGGCCTCCCTCTCCCATTACTATACCTTATCTTCAAGTCACATCACCCCATTCGAAGATTGCATGGCCCGTTTTGCATCCGCTGAAATGAACATTTATTATAAACTCGATTACGCTAACTTGATTGGGCTGCTAATGCGGGGTATTGTTTGAAGGCCATAGCATTTAGAACAGGATTTAAGTGCAACAATATGCGCGCAGTTTGCAGGTATATGCCCACCCGAGTAGGTAGGCATACTGCCGGCTGTGGGAGCGTGGTCTTCCGGGGAGTTCACTCGAAGCACGTACGTGACAAACTTGGGCTAGCCATTAAACTTCCCCCCATGGTGGACCCCTTGCACCGTCAACTTGTTACGCATACGCCCGCTGCACATAACATGACCCTAATTTTGCAGTCTGGTTTTCCACACCGATACAGGTCACAAATACGTGCCGATGTCGCTGTCAATTAAAAAAATACAGCGGCGTTTTATGGAGCAAAATGTTTGATATTATAAACTGTGGTTACAAAGTATATAATCTCTGTATCTGATAATTTGTCTGCTTTACTTTTAAGACTGTTATGGGAGCTTCCATTAGTCGGGTTGTAACGTGCGACAGTTATTCTTGGAGCTAGTTATCATGAGTTGATCAATCGAAGGAAATCTACCAAATGAAACGAAAGTGACCTAATCTAACACTCCCCATAACGGTTGGAAAGTCGCAAAACGGACCAATTATTGTTCTAATGTACTGATAGAGTGAGAATTTCCACTCGTGTCGCATAACACTGACACCAGAATGTTGATGTTTTGTATACATGTAAATCATTGTACTACGACGCATGAAAGTGAAACTCCCGCTTGAGGTTGCAAGAGGGAAATGCCGACATTGCAAAAATATTGGTTGGAGCGTGCTGGGTCGTAAACAGCCACCCTGCTGGGTAACGCGTGCGACTACTCGGTCGAGACAAAGGGAGCTGGGGAGGTCCTTACCCTGGGCACGACGGACTCCAAGACCTCAGGACTGCGTGTGGCTGGCGCGCGTGGCTCGAGTAGATAAGCATCGTTAAAGGGGGGTGTCACTGTATGTCAAATTGTGAGGAATCGGGGGGATGACATATATCGTTTGGTGTTAGTACGATGTAACAAGTGACAATAGTACATTGTACATTGACAGTGGTGCATTATACTAACAGCCTGCATTGTATTGACCATGATGCATTGTATTGATAATTGTTTGTTGTATTGACATTAGTTCATTATATTAACAATAATATTGACAATGGTTCATTGTTAACAATGAGATTGACGATACTTTATTGTATAACAATGGTTCATTGTATTGGTAATGCATATATTGACAATGGTATATTGTATTGGCATTGGTATAATGTATTGACATTTGGTATAATTGTAATGACTCTTTACCGCCTGCGAGTACTTTCAACCATGCCAAACAACAAACCGGGGTTATTTGCATATTTAGTTCGAGAGTTACAAAACGTCCAAATAACGTTGGAAAATGTCAAAATCAAGTTACATGTATATCTTAACAATATAACATGATACATCCGCACCTAATACTGAATTCATTCAAATTGTTCGAGATTATTTCGTCACCGACGGTTGGAAATATAACCAGAAATCCATCATGTTTTATACAGTGGCTGTAAAATGGTAAAAACACCAAAAGAAATTTCGATTTTGCAGCGACCAAACGAATACATTTTCAATCACCACTATCCGGAACCATCTGAACGTCTAAATGCCTTCGGCAACTTCTGCTATAGCATTACCGCACTGTACCTGATGGCCGGTTGACATTAGCAGCCTTTCGAGGCAATAGTGTAAAATAAAACAGGTAAAACGGAACGAACAGCCGTTCAAATGAAATCGATTCCAACCAAACGTATACGCTGATGACTCGCTTGCACATTGTAGTAATGTTTAAGTTTTTACATGTTTTCATTTCCAATCAGAGTGGTCTCACCTTTAAGTAAGTTTGCTGCCCAAACGAGTTTGATCATGATTAAGTATTATAGCGTGCCCATGCCCAGCAGAACCCTAGTACGTGATCAACCGTTAAAGTTGTTAACATTTAAGGAACGTGGAAACGGGGCCCCCTGAACAATACTATACAGAAAACAATACCTCTACTGACATTTATACAACATTGTCGTTTCTTCGTTATGTTTCAACCAGATTGGTTGTCTAACAAACCTGAGCAAATGTAGCAAATTTGTACGGCAACAATCTTTGGAGATCTGGAGAGAGCTAAATAATCAACATGACAGACTAAATAAGAGTACTCTTAGCAGATTTAAACTATGATGGAGAAGATATTGAGTCGTATTTGTTGGGGGACTGAATACACAACAATGTCCACTGTAATGTGAAATGGTGCAATTAATGCGGGAGCAACAAATTCAACAGGGCCTGTTATTGAGTTGTGAAGTGGACCCCGGTTAATTGTTTCGCGTTTCGTTTTATTGCGCCGTGGGGTGTCCAAAAAGGGTGGGATATCTATGGTTTGGGCGGCGCGACCGGTCGGTTGACTGCTTGGAGGGTGTCTGTAGCAATCACAGCCGGAGTCGTTGACCGATTGAACGCGTGGTCGCGATCGCCAAGGTCTCAGTAGTAAAGAGAGGTTGGCTCTTCAGTTGATGGGACCTGACCCCACTCCATTATGAACGTACGTTTACGCAGCTCTGCATGGTTCACGCAGAACCTGAGCGTTTAACGCGACGTAATTCAGTTGTGTATACACGGCCGGCTGTCTTCCTAATGAGGGCGATAACAAACGTTACGTCATCAGTTGATTTGAAAAGACAACCGGTTTCGCACAATCTTCCCAAATGGCTGATTGTTGTGCGTAGCGTGGTACGTAGTGTATTCTAATCAGCTGCATATGACATATCAGTTGAATATGCCATATCTTGGCAATGGGTGCAAACACCGAGAAACGATACAGTCTTGTTCATATCAGCTAGATACGAATGAGAGGGGGAAAGGGGCGGGGCGCAGCGGTATACCTTCCTCGCTTTTAGTTTCACCACTACTCGAATCCCGACTGGCGCCAGAGTGTGGATGAGTTTTCGGTACCTAACCTCGTTCATGTGGCTTTCCTCCCACCTCTAGAACCGTAAACGTATTCTACAGGTTCAATGTGGTAAGCTAATATAAACGTGCACTCCTGCTTCTTTCGAAACATGCGCGAAGCTTGGGAATAGGTGGATCAGGGTTGGCCAATAGCTTTAATCAAAGACGGTGTGAGGTAACATGTATTGGTCGATGATGAGATATTGGTACAAAATGATTGCTAATCCATAACCACAGATCTAGCCTCGTCAATTGGGTAACGCAAACTGGAAAAAGAGTGACAGGTCGTTTAATTGTTGACATACCACCGACGATTGACGCAAACCCATATTCTATGTTTGTACAGTCAAACACGCGGATTCACTATTCGATTCCCATTAAAAACGTCCTTCGCTCATCATGGTCCTGTTTATCAGCTCCTGTCATTTTGTTATACCACGATCTGGCCAACTACTTCCGAGGTCAACTTCCGGGGTCGTAAATCAACGGTCGTACAATCGCAGGCGGCTGATATTAGCCAATCACCGACGGTCTACAGTGTCCCTTTCCTGGCTATAACGCCAACCACGCTCAGCTGGCTCACCGTGTTCACCTCGTTTGACCTCGTAGCCTGAGAATAATTACCCAGTACCTGTGGGATTAACACCCTTGTCAAGATATTACTAGCAATATTATCAATCGATGAACTCTACGACGGACTATTGTTTGATGTCACTCCAACAAGCATTCCGTTAAGGATAAAATACAAACGGTTCTTTCTCTCTGCTTAACTTGAAACCGTTTTCTCAACTAGGCGATTTCTTCTATAGCCTTAAAGCTACAGTACGGCATACGATAAATCAAAATAAATTCCAGAAATGAATAATAATAATAATAATAAGACAGGTGCAGACAGATTATACATATTTTTTCTAGAGCAGCATGGCGCAATTTACGAAGCGACTCTCGTATCTTATCCAAAGATAAGTAGGGCATATCTTGGATATTTTCTTAGCGAAATGGTAATCGCCCTGCGATCTGTACTAGGAATCTGACATTTAGACGTGCTCCGTGTGTCTACGAATATAATGTGATAATATGCATTAATCCCTTCCCGCGAAATCTGTTATCGTGGCGTGATCGTCGCCACGTGTTCTCTGCCACGTGACCCTGAGCTGTCAGAAAGTCCCGGATGGTCCCGATAAAGGGACATGTACGCGAAATATGTGGACAAGTGGATTGCCACCTGTACATAACAGCGATCCATTCTTTGTAATACATGTAGTATGAAGGGTAAGGTAAAATACAATCTGTTCAACATTGCATAATAATATTGTCATTTGGCAAAGGTAACCAGCGCCTCGCCGCCGCGAAATGCCCCAATCATCTTTCCAAGCCCAAGCTCTTGAAATCCCTAAAACAGCTACTGCTTCTTCTCGAGATCTTCTAAAACAACCAACCCCGTAAATTCCCCCCAAATTTGAGATTGCATGGTAATCAGTAGAATCTAAATACAGACCAAAATATGACTTGATGATTGAGTGTGTCAACTAACGTAATGTATTACTAGCCTATGCAGTGTTTTTAACCAAAATCTACTGTTTTTCACAGTTTAACGTCACGATGTTTAAATAAGTTGAACGGATTTTCGCCAAACGGACGACGCCAAATACTCGTACAATGTTAGCTTTCTTCGTATCACTACTTGTACTGTCAAGAACTGGATGGTACATTCTTGTTAATTACCTTTATACAAAGTGGGATCTTCCACACGGTTGGGCTTGGAACACGATCTTTGTTTACACGTCGGCTTAAATCGGTATAGTTTTTTATCATACCACAGAATAATGAGACCTGCACCCAGTTTTAGGCGTGTTCTTGATCCTGTGTTTTTTATAATTATATATAGCTGTCATGAATGCACGGTAACTGGATCCCAACATCATTAAATAAGAACTGATAAGCATTTTACGGACATTTTATCATCATTTGGGCCGTGCTGTAAAACAGGCCGGTTGCAACATCTTTGTCGGTGGTGTGGACGGCCACACCATAATCTTATTATATTCTACACAAACCATAATACACCCGAGGTTTAAAGCAGGGTTCGAATTAGGGGGTGGATGTGGGGTGGGGGGGTCTGACTTCCCTAATTAAAACTTGGGGGGGGGGGGGACCTTGTACTATACATGCATA
>JAVCKS010089234.1:0-16255 GCA_032273685.1 Pteraster tesselatus | reverse complement strand
AATTAAAACTTGCCCCCCGCCCCCCCCCCCCCCCCCCAACCAGGTAAAACAACAGGTCGGGTTGAAACATTTAGAGACTTATATAACCTTACCTGTAATCGTTAATACTGTTAACATATTTTCCCCCATATTCATGTCTGGAACAAGGTCACCCCTCCCCACGATTGTCATTGTAAAATTCTCCTGTTTAAAGAAAGTTACGAAAGTATACACTAAGAACTCCCAGTGGAACGGTCAAGTACCACTTGACACAAATCATTCATGTTTACGATCCGAGCTTTGTCTCTCAAACTTCAGATGGATAGGAACCATTGGTATTGACGTTTCTATTTCACATCAACAAATACCCCATCCTGATGTTGTTGCTACAACGAAGTGACCTGAAACGCAAGCCTAACCATATCCGTTTATAAACATCCATTTTAGATCCAATGGCCAATAGGTCCGACCGTTGATATTGGGCTAACGTAGAACATTGATTGTGGAATGGAGGTTGTTGTGTATGTCGATTTCACGTTAGTAAACTAATTCCGTGCACAAACCTTTTCCAAATCACGGTTTATTTACGGTTGGGACACATTGTAGGCTCAATAATCAGGCTTGATGACGGGCATGTAATGTTATACATGTATATGATCTTGTAAAGACACGGTATAGACACGGTTATACAAGTTTGGTTTATGAATATAGGCACGGCGCGTGCACGGGTCGTAGGCACGGCGCGTAGGCACGAGAGCAAGATATCGTTTTCCCATTCTCATCTTGTTCGATCAGTACTCCGATTACTCTCTGGTTGTCTTATAACTGTCTTCGTGCAGGAGACATCAAAAAGACCTTACGGTACTTGTGGGAATTATCAAGCTTCACACGTTGAAAGCGTCCGGTATCTTGCATATATCTCGTGGTTAGGGCTAGCTAAACTAAAGGTGGTATCAATTTCTCGTTGTAATTTATACTCGCACATATAAACCGTTCAGACTCCTGCATATAATCAGACGGTTAATGTCCGATGACAGTTTTCACTCGTTTTATAGCTGATGCTGTAATGTTAGACACATTTTCACTGGTTTCATGATTTGACAATGTTGAACAGACTCGTCACACATATAGATTACCTCTTTCCGATGTCTGTGAAGTTTTAACATGTCGAAATGTGGAGATAGTGTGTATCATGAGAATGGAAACAGGGGTTAGGATGTTGCCTGTCGCAAGCATTTACTGAAGTACAAACCTGATCTAAAATAGACAAACAATCCAATTCGAAATTCACGCTTGAGTCACCACAACTCCAAATGTTAAGCCCACAGTCAGTCAATCGAACCCAACACAAACAAACCCTGCTCAACCCGGCGCAGATGCCCGAGGAATGTTTCACCGCTCAGATTACACAAACTAGAGAATTTGCCAGTGCGCGTTCAACACACACACGCCCTCAATTCCCCCTCGTTATACGACCGTGTACACACGCCTTTTGCGTGCGTATACGCTTCCAAACGCGCGTCGGTTACTGTTCAACAGTGTCCACGCAAGTTTCTATTACATTTCAGCCCCAATTTCACCCCAAATTTTCCCTTTTCTGGTTTTCTGTTTTATTCCAAATGATTTTTTTTCTTCTAGAAAGTAGTCGAAAACCACCGCGTGCGTGCCACCAGTCACTACAGAAAATGTTTCAGCCCCGTCGGAGGGCGTAGTTGTGTTACAAACAAACAAACAAACAAACAAACAAACAAACAGACAAACAAACAAACAAACAAACAAACACAACCCCTTACATACATACAACTAAACAAACAAACACAACTAGCTGAATTATAGTAAGATAACAGCTTACTCGGCAGACACATTGTAGGCCCAGCCACCTCCGATACCACGTGGCGTTTCCACGAGAGAGCAGACAGACAGACAAGCAGACAGACGGACTCCGATTATGAACAGCCAAGCTTCTCGGCTGACAGACAAACCAATCGCACCATTTTCTAACAGGAAGGTCTAGCCCAGGGAGCCGCCTCGATGCGTGCTGGCTGATCGGGAGACTGATAGCACCGACTGACAAAATGGCGACAGCGAGTGACACAAGTTTCTAAGAATAGAAAGTCTCCTTTCCATCTTGCTGTTCTTGTGATGAAGTAAAACTTTAGTCAACTATACGCATAAAATAGTATGTGTATAACAAAGAAGATTGTTCCAATTTGCCTTTTAAGAGCGCCGCCCTGTTAACAATTATAGCCGGGCAATTGTTTTTTTTGTACATGTAATCAACATGTACAAAATGCACAGCCAACCATTCATAACAAACTCTGATGATAACGTAATTCGTTTATAACAAGCTTTAACAGCATTTGCCGTTAAACGTGTCACCAATTACAGAATAATTCAGGGAACCTCGGTGGAGGTTAGATACACTTTCTGGTCCTTCATCGCTGCTGTTTGGGCGAACACACGGCCGCACGGTGGCAATTTTCATACATATTTTCGAATTTCAATACATTATTATTTTAGAGAAAGGTTTCACATTCGTGTAACGTGTAACGCGTATACGCTTACGCATACGGAGCGTTGTATGCGTGCCGTGACCATACGCGTAGCCGGATAACGCCTGTGACGTCTAAAGACCACAGAAACGGTGACGTATCCGTCGCGCTTACCGTACACGTTCGAATGCGAAACATCTCCATTATTCAAAAAAATATTCCGGTGTTCAATCCTTTGCTTTTAATTGATGGTAAATATTTTTTTAAACACACACTCCCACAGGGTGGCAATGATAAACAAACAAAGATTTTCACGAAGTTAGGTTTAAAATTAAGATAAAGGTAGGCCCTATATTATTACAAATGATTGCTAATATTTAACCAAATCTGTTCCAGCTAATTCACGTGACTGTCTTCATTGGATCATAACATGACAAATATTCAATTTTAGTACATAGGACGTTCATCTTAATTTTGAACGGTCTTTCCAACGACATCAACATTATACAAATCTGTGTTGTTTACAAAAGCCTTTCCACACTATGGCTGTGTATTCTTTTATTTATTTTATAGCAATTAAAATACGTTACTGAAAATGAAATCTAAAATAGAATAATATTATCTAGAGTCACGAATTGAAATTCTAAACTAAATTGCCACTTTGCAGCCGCGTGTCTATTCATACTACATGGGCATGTCCGATATAGCTGCTCTGTTATAACAGTATGTACATACACAGTGAGCTAACCAAGCTGTATCAGCGTAAAATGGAGGCTACCCATAGGCTTACGGGACCAGTTATTTATAAGGGGGCAAGGAGCCAGTTTGCCCGAACAACGATGCAGGAAATAGTGTGCTGAGTGATATAACTACGTGTCATGTACTAACTAACATTTTACGACTCCTTTGCCCAAATGGGGGGGGGGGGGCGGTTTCCATAGCCCCGGCCTCACCGTATGCCTTTGAGACTACCTACCCAAGAAGTTAGGAAGGACACGAATTACATCGGTACTGAGATTTTTAACTGCGTATTTTATTGTTAATTTCTTGCTCTGCAGGTCAACCGGCCGCTGACCATGAAGAAAGATGGCATTCAGACGCGGAATCGCAAACTCTCGACAAAATCCAAGAAAAACAAAGGCAAGCTGGTGATGGACTCAATGAGGCAAATGGAAGACAACTACCCCAAGTTCCCGATGTTCGCCGACCCGCCGCATCCCCACCAGAACATGGGTCATTCCCACCCATCGGCCGCTGCAGCGCACTACCACCACGGCGGGCCGGTGAGTGACTACGCCACGGCCATGGCGGCGGCCGCAGCAGCTGGGCCCACGGCTACGTCGCTGCACCACTCCCACCACCCGCACTCGCACCATTCGCACGCCATGGCCTACAGTCCATCTTCGCTGTGCAATTCACTCTATCAGACCGGTCCGACGCATGTGCCCGTTCCGTGTAGCTTACCAATGTCTTCATCAAGTCAAAGTATGGTCGGAGCTATGGCTTAATAATAGTTAGGCTCTAGTGAAGATACTGTGTACGCCACATTGATTTTTTTCCTTGCGTAACTACATTGGTATTCTCAACCTAAAACTAAAGGTATTATTAAATTTGGTATTCCATCCAGTAAAAGGTTAAAAGGGGTTTTCAATTCTTGACTTCCGGCTCCATAGTACGCATATAATACGCATGTAGGCAGTTCGCTGTCTGGCTGAAATTGACCCAAGCGGTCATTGTCCAAACATGGCCAAACCGATTAGGTGCCTAACAAATATGGCGCCAAATTAAGCAATGATCCTCACGAACGATTGTCCTAGCTTCCCTTTTTATCAATCATTGACACATACGAATAAAAAAAAGGTTAGTCAGGGTGCACGACGTCACGTACGCTCCAGCCCTAAAACAGAGACCGCGGCAGTACGGCATGCAGAGAAATAATGCCTCCTCCGGGGGCTTACTGAAGATGAGAATTGGCTTCACCTGTGTAACCTTGTTTTTACAATACCACCATGTAATTACATCTCTTAACTTGTTAAGATTAAGACTAGAATAGGTCTGAAAGAAACGATTTGATTAATCAACGTTTCGGTTAGTACACACAACCGTCACCAGAAGACGATCTAGAATTAAATAATTACATGGTGCTAAGTTAAAGTATCTATTCCACTGTGATTAAAGTTAATTGTGTGACTGCATTACCGAAAACAAAATAACTACAGTTTTGTGATAAACATTTCTTGCTAATTAGTTGTGAATACTGTACATTATTATCGTATCTGTAATACATTTATGTGTGCGAATTTATTGTACAAAATAATCTGTTAAAAGTATATTATGCTAGAGGCGGTGTAACGTTGTTCTTTTCGTTTGCTATCAGCCGCACATTTTTGTGACTAATTAAACCATAGATGTATGCTTGTTCAATTTAAACAGTTGTTCCAATACGTTGCGAATCGAATGTAAATAATTATATGAAGGGCAAAAAAAAACGTTTCTCGTCCCCTCTCGTTTCTCGTTTTTGAAGCCGCATCAAATTTATTTATTATATCCATTTTAGTGACCTATTCAGTATTTTTTGACTAAAACAATGCCCTTCCGAATGTTCGCATTATTCTTGCTTAAGCCTATACTGACTGTACCGGTACTCCCTGAATTGAAATAGTTCCAATACCAGTTGAAATAGAAGTAGCCAGCGGCGCAAGAACAAATATGAAACAACAGAAAAGGTTGTTTCATCCTGTTTTCCAGAGAAAACCTGGCCATTAACCTGAATAACATGCATTTTATAACTGTTTTAAAAATAATTAAAATTGTGTTCAATATTCAATCACCTATGAGATTTTAACATAATTATCTTATTTTGCTTGTGTTTTCGTTCCAAAATCCGGTCTGTTATAGGCCCAACTTTCTAGGTATGCACGCCTAAAAATAACACATTTAGCAGTAAGTGAATTAGAAATATAAACTGTCCTTTTGGAGGCAGTCTCGAAAGGGAAAGAGTAATAACAAAATGTTATTGCGTCATCAATTAGTGACCTGTCACACCGAAGACAAGCTTTTAATGGAATGGGTTAGATAAGAAAACGACGCTGTCTGCTTTACAAGTCATGATATCATTACGAAGCGCACACGGCATATAGTATCACTATCCACGCAACCGAATTAATTGTGGGTGTAATTGCGTAACTCTTTGTCATCAATTTAAAACATGATTTCCAGCAATGGTAAGAATTGTTGCTATACGCGCGTGAAACAGGTGCGTAAAACATTTATAAGGCAATGTATATGTAGTCTATATATAACCGCGTGTATTATTTATGATTAACAGCGATTGAGACTGAGTGGTATTATATTATAAATGCCACGCAGAACAAATTACCTAGCAAAATAATCACATTTTTACAGGAAATACATGATAGGTTAAGGGTGGGGAGTAGAATAATGCCACTTCGTGCGCGCTCGCGAGTGTATTTATAAACACGAAATGGGATTTCAGCATGGGACTGACCTGGGGAAGGAAGGGAATATAAGCGTTGGGGAGATTACAACAGAGAATTGTATGTATAGGGAGGGGGGGGCTTTATACTCGATAAAATTTCGCTCAGCCAGCTACGTGGTTACCACTCGGCCCTGAGAGGGGGAGTGGGAGGGGGTTCCCCCCACGCACCACGGGGCCGAGTCAGGCTACTAATCCCTGGGATTACCGAGGGCTTAGGGGGGGATTTCCGCTCGTACCGTCCGGACCCGTCAGGGCGTGTGAGTGTCGTGGGTGAGTCTGGTTGGTCATGACAGTTTAGGGAGTTGTTGGCATTAGACACGGTAATCAGTCGGACCGATAAGGGGGGCCCGGAGTGCTGTATGGCCGGTAGAGGGAGTTACTTCCAAGCACGGTTATCGCGGGTATTGGTTACGGGGATACCAGCCGTATACATCTGTTTGTTCACACCAGCGCCCACCGTCGAATTGCGACCACCTTGCCAGCCAGTATCTGGTTACTATAATACAGTGAAATTGTAATATAAGAAAGCAGCGGTGAAAAGCCAACTACGTGTACAGTGTATAATGAAAGGATTTTGACGTCAGAGCGAAGAAAAACAGAATATTGTTTAAGATGGCACATTGTGTCCGCAATGCTGACCAGAGTATAGGCCGGTTCTTGCAAAATGAGATGCGACAATGGGAAAAGTGTTCAACTCTTGTGGATCATTCTGGCGCAGTTCGCAGTTCGCATCAGTCGTACCGTTGTGCCGCAAGACTATTTGATATAATTCCCTAGCTGTCGTTATTTATAGTATCGATTTTTGTATCAATACTGAGCACGTAAGATCGTAATTACACAGGGCAGACATATAAAGCAAGTCTGCTGCCACCAAGCGATGAATGAGTACAAAATGTATACGGTTTTTGCTGCCAGAAAAATTATTATAAAGTTGATAAAAACAGCCGTTGGAAACAATTTACAACAAACGGCCACATCTAACTGTTGTCAAAATAACTCAAATTTCTAGGAATTGTACTGACGTAAAAGTAACATCTGAAAAACATGTTTGCAAACTGTGGAAAATATGAAATTACAAATTCTACCTACAATCAATAAGGTCTTAAAGTTTGTACTTTTGAAGTTTGTACCGCTTTTGCTATTACTCATGTTCTTTTATTGTCATTCTATGAGCGGCGTAAACAAATAATCACTCACATCATTTTGTTAAGACCTGAAGAAGTAGGTCCAATATTGATCTGCATTTGTCTGCGCGCTAAGTTCTTATCCATGCAGTTTATCTCAACTTGCACCAACTGCAGACTTCAGCTCAGAAGGGGGAGGACTTGGGACAAAATTCGGCACGGTTGGTAATTAAGAACGGGTCCTTTATCGGCCCCATCAGTCTACAGACCTTGTATTTTTTTTCTGGTCTATAATAACATGTTTTATGCACAAGCCGTTTAACACATCTTCAATGGTGGTTGCGATTATACCTGTAAATCGACATAACCTGCCTAGCAGGAAGTCTGTAATTTGACCAGTTTGTATTTGGGCTGCAGAAGTTCAGCGAAACACCGTGCGCAGACAGGGTACACATTATATAGCGGTGAGACTGTAAATGTACAGAAAATAAATTCACCCATTAGGCCTACGTCGTAATATAATCCAAAATCGAGCCAATAACGGCTGAACACTGCCTGCAGATGTCAATTACAGGCGAGGATTCGAAGTCGAATTCACCTTGGTTGACGTAAACACGATTACGATGGCAATAGCCTGGTACGACAGATCGGCTCTGAACACCCTGTTGCTGAATTTTTGGCAATGGTGTTTTAGAACCCTTATGGCGTCCAGAGTTTTGATGTTAACAGCTCAAAATATTTACACACGAGGTTTATTTAGCGACCATCTTTGATTGACCTCAGCGTACCGCACGTGCGGGAAGAGCAACACAGGTAGCAACTGAATCAACTTTTTCGATGGGGGACTTGAAAATTCTAGATTATTTTAACTTGAAAATTGAAAACGATTACTGTTCAAAGTTCTGACATGCACATGTCAGGCCTTATTGATCAGATTCGATCATGGACAGAACTTCTTGATTACGAGACAATAAATCTAGTTGAAAGACTACTTGAATAGCCGTGGTAATCGATTCCTGGTGTCCAAAATTATAATGGAAAAGTTAATTGCTGTGTTGGCTCGTTGTGTTGCCGAGCAAAACATGTGAATTGTTTTCTCCGGTGCACCGACGTCCATCCAAGCTGTTAACAGCACAATTTGTTTTATTTCTAGACACAAGGGTTCTAAAAATGCCGGTGCAAAACTTTAAGCCGCGGGGCGCTTGTACGCTTACCAACCAGTCCCAATGCGGTCACAATTGCGTCATGTTGCAGCACGCGTACCCCCAAGATCCGTAGCGCCCTCCCGAGGTAGTCAAGAGCCGTCCACCACAAGAACGTTCGTATCAATTTTGTTTCGCTTTCAACAATTCGCAATGAAACTTTAGGTTGGAAAATCTGTATTAAGATCAGATAACTCCAACACGTAGCGAGTAGCTGATAAATTATGCGCCGGTTGGAAACGGTTGGAACCGTCAGGACAGTATTAAGCGTCAGCGTTGTCAATGTGTTGGTCGGTATAATTATGTTGGCTGTTACTGTTAAAGTACTCAACCTATCACAACACTGGGGGAAAATATACAATAAGGCACGATTTCACCAATATTATACAATTTATATATATTTTGTAAAACTAGAAACGGAAATGGGGACAAAGCATTGTTAGGAAAAAATGTTTATTATTGTTATTGGGCACAATTTCCATTGTTATAGTTTGTTCATAGTATAACGTCTTTTAAACTAAAAGACATGTAATATTTTTTGGTTACCGTATATTCACGTATTGCGCTGTGGCCTAAAAAAGTGATCTAAGTAATGCAACTGAGTAGCTACGAAAATATGAAGTTGCGGTAGTTTAGCATGCTCGGACCATATTTTACGATTTCAAAATTTATTTGGGGTTTTTAAAGAAGAAAAGGCCCTGTATTATGTAATTTACAAGGCTTTTATAGTAAAAGTATAAAAAGTGTGTCTTTGTTTGTGTTTTAAGCCATTACAAGCAACGGCTACAAATTACAAGAAATTTTTGAGTGTCCGTTAAAACCACCGACTAAAATTGAAATGATTTTTACTGGTACTTGGACGATTATGTTAAAGCTGATAATCTGTACTTTCTGCAATATTTGTGATTTGGCCACTTTATGTGGACCTTTTAACTCATTTACTCAGTAGCTTGTAAACCTTTCCCAACGTACTCATTTGACCGCCTATATCCTCGCGTCGGGACTCGTCCGTTCTGGTTCAATGTCATGCCATAACAACCCTCCCCTCCTATAGACTGAGATTTACTCAGATTTCCTGTAAATTCCACCCTGTAATTCGATTTGTATACCGACACAAACATCTAGCAAGGAAAACCCTAACAATACAATTAACTAAGGTAAATAAGTTCAGAGAAAAACCTTGCTTGAATGACAAGCCAATAATACGATAATAAGTCATAAATATATTAATAGTATTACTTTGCACAGTTCGTAGAAAGCACTATAATTATTTGTTTACATTGTAACTTAACGCACAGTTGCCGCCCGTGGTCCTCCAATATTTGCCAATTCATTGCCAGTGTTCGTTGTTATTGTTCGTTGTTTATCAGGTATTCTTGCTAACGTCCTACTGTTACGTACTATAGTGTTTGCCCATTAGTGGAAGTTCAGGCAGCCAGAGATACGTCACTGTAGCTTAATTTGAAGTACAATTGGGCTAACCGGCATAAATACTTGTGAAATTATCGTAATTGGTAATTATTGGTGCATTTGAGAATATCGTTATTATTTTGTTTAAATTGCGGTTGTTGCGGCCACACGAGCAATGATGACAGTATCCCTTTAAGTCTTATTCATAGATTATTTCTTAGGTAATTTAATTGGGATCTGGGGATTGTAATGCAGTTTAAACAACGAATGTTACAGTGACTTGAATCATCATTGAACTGACGCACCATCGTATATTATATCCTAACGGAATAATTCCCAGTGATTTTTGACCAGGTATACCGGTATACAACGCTATCGTTGGTATAGGTCTTTGTGTGTTTAGGCTGTTTACCCTTGTATAAAGTTGTGAGCAAAATTGACGAGTTAACTAAGACATTTGGGTTTCTTTGTACAGTCAAACATTATTCATTAAATTCCCTCTTTTAAACGGACAGTTCGAAAACAAACTCTTAGAGGGAAAATGTCGCGGCCGACCGGGTCGGATCCCGGACGGGTAGTATGTTTTGGGAGTGCTAAAATTACCAAGAGTGCCATCCAGTTGGGTGCCAATGAGAGGACACCGCGCGGCTAGCATACGTAACACAGTTACAGGTTGCCCTGTCCAATATGGCGGCCAGCTTTAGGCGCCGCGTACCTTTTTGTAAGATGCATCCCGTGTATAGCAACCAAACCGGTAGTCACATGGCATCATTTCAAAGAGAAAACTTGCAATTGTTCATGCCAAAATGCGGCCAACAGATCGGCGGGAATAATTGTTGGTGACTGCTTATCGCTAAGTTAGTACGTGTGCATGCTGTTTACCTGGCAATTACAATTGCATGCTATAACACACGCGGCCCGTTTAATTTACAAACTTGTCTAGCCTGCAAAATAGTCGTCGCTAAGGACTATAATGACATTACTTTACCGCGCCGTCCTACTTCTACGTGTTTTCTATCCACTAAACGTATGCCCTCTATAAAAGTACACTGTAACAGTCTGAGTCTCGGGAACAGACTAACTTGCCCCTAACTGTATTGTATGAAACCCGATCGTACTAATTACGAACTTGCGTATCTGTTCGTATGTGTACAGTGTACGTACAATACATTCAAAATAAACATTAAATAATAAACATTCAATAATAAACGTTCAATGTAAACACGAACGAAGCCGTCTTAAAGTTACCTACGGTGTTTCCGCCTGGGATACACGGGGCTACCACACATTGAAAAAAAAACGCCCGCCCCCGGCACTTCTTTCAGAGTTGTGGAAGACAACAATTTTCAGGGCCTTACTGGCTTTCACCGCTATAGGCCGCCCGGTTTTGAATCCTAGATTTGGGTTTTCGGTTCCTACCTAACCGCGTGGGTTTTCCCCAATTGGCTTTCCTCCAATTTCCACGGGGCTTTCCTCACACCTAATCTAAAAGTAATCTATTCTGTGGGCTCGCGATAATAACCCAGATCAACCGCTTCTATCGAAACATACCGGTACTCGAATAATAAAATATGGGCGCGTGAAATAGTATACATGTATAGTAAGATAGTCGTAAGTTGATTGGAATCTATACGAATTTATTATAAATTGTAAATAATAATTGTAAATAGAGAATAACTTGGGTGTAAAATATTAATCGTTAGGGATATTATGGGTCATATGTATAATAAGTCATGTATTGTCTCCGTCCCAAATATGCATAAATGAAAATAGGAAATCTACATACCGATAGGCAACTAGCTATGTTAATTTGTAAACAATGGGTCGCCGAGGTGTGACGTCACTTGGTTCCAAGCATTCCAACTCTACCCTATCACATGGCATGATGCCAGTAGCCAGGTCATGTCAACGTTTTGACAATACTACTTGGTCATGGGGCAAGACGTCACCACTTTCGTAAACCCTCAAATTTGTGTCGGTTTCAGTTGTACATAATTGTACGCCATCTATACAAGCTAGTATTTAAAAGGACGATTTGAAACAGTTAGTGGTTCTTATCATACGACGAGTTGTCAGAGACTTCGTATAATCAAGCTTGGGGGCGCTATCATAATGGTTAAATACAGGACGCCCTCATGCGATCATACCGCGTATGCGAGACTCAAATTCAAAAGTGTGGATGACCACAAAGGGCAAAAAAGTACATGTTCTCGTTTTTCTCGAGGCAACTTACGAGAAGTTGAGATATATCTTCACGTTGTAGAGTGGTCTGTGTTTGTAAACCATAACATAGCTAATACCTCGCGGAAATATTCATGCTGTAAATATTTTGTGGAAAACCTTTAGCAAAAGCTACAGCAAAAAAAGGCCGCTTTTCAATGTTTGTTTCCATATAAATAAACAATCCACGAGATATCTTAGTTACAATAATGAGAAGACAAACTATGTAAATTGACTGTGTAAAGTAATTATCAAGTTGTGACTGTTTATTTAATACCCTGGACGATTTGAAAACTGTTGTTCACCTGAAAAGAAATATGTGGAATAAAAAGAATAAAATAATTATATACATAATGTGAAAACGAAAAATGGCCTAATAACATTGTCTTATTAGTTAAGTTTTATGTGTTTGATTCTGCTTTGTTTTCCGACGGTGACAATCCACCAGAACGAGGCCGCTCGGTGAAGTAGGAAAGATGACTTTAGACATTTGTGAAGGACTCTTTATGAGCCTCGTATTCTTCAGACTTGACATTTTGCTATGTAGTATATTTGTGAACGTACTTACTTGACTTCTGAAAGGCTATAGTGTTCTCCATGAACGATTGAGTGATTTCCTCGGGTAAGACCGATTATTCCACTGCGTTATACAGGCCTGGAACCACTAACTATACTGGTAGGGCTTATGGCCAGAAAGTATGGAATCACAGGGAGATGAGCCGAAAATCCTGACGAGGAATTTCCGAAAGGTGACCCTACTATTATACCGTCTAAGAACCATTGCTAAGACGTCTACGACCATTGCTAAGACGTCTAAGACCACTGCTCAATGCTCAGACTTACCACAAGAAGGAATGGTGGCCAGATCTCACAGGTTGGTACCCAACGGTCAAACCAAGCCAACTAATGAGCCTCGTGCTTTAAAGTGGCAGTAACTAACGGCGAACAAAAATAATCAATACGCATATTAAATGCCAATTCTGCATTAAACATGATCTACCTACATAATCCACAATTGTAAGAACAGTTGTAAGAATAAAGCGGTTATAAAGACAACTCAATGATAATGTACATACTCGTGGCAATAATACGGTACGACCCAAAATAAAACTCCCCGTAATGTGTAAACATAAACAAAATAACGTTCTGTCTTTAAACACCGACGAATATCTAACACATACCGTATACTCAGTATGTATGATGACGACATTGTGTGTTCAGAAACTTGTTCTGGAACAATTCAAAGGAGCTCGGATGGGGATCGAACGTAGACGTTCCTGCAGACGTGTTAACCACTTTTCACTCCATATAGGTGCAAGGTACCTCGTTTTGCATTAGATTTAATGTCAAGGAAGTGAGTTCCATAACCACCCGACTGCTTTTGGACTTCTTTCTAAAGGGTGCTCAAAAAAACGTTACTGAGCCTACAGTGACGTCATCATACATACCGAGTATACGGTATGCGTTGGCAAATGATATTCGTCGGCGTGCAGCACTGGTTTCTGTATACATGGAATGGCTGCGTATAGTAGTGACTGGCTATGCCAGAATGACAGCCACCGGCACGCCATCTTGCTAAGGGCAAAATAACCGTTCTGGTGGGATACGGCGTTCTGTATACGTATATGGTAATAATTTTAAACAACAATTTACTGAAAAACATATGGATTGGCGTCACTTGAACACGTTTTCACTAAGTGACGTTTATTCCAAATGAAATTAAACTTATACAGACGCGTAGTTTAGTCACCCGCATTTTGAAACCTCATGCGTTACAATATACGGTAGCGCTGGTATTGTTAATACAGCGGTCATTTGAATTCAAACCGGGCCAAATCAAAAGTGGCTATTGATTTGTCAACTGCATTGTTTGTCAAAATAGGGTCCGGTCCAAAATGGGATTCCTTCTATTGTTCCTAACACACTGCACGCAGTGGACATCAAAATTTGTAGAAATCAATATCGATGATATTATTAAGAATACAAGCATGGGGAATGGAAGATTTTCCCCACCCAGCCTACCCAGTGGTGCGTGTCTTGCACTACGGCGCGTTGTTTGTGACTACATGTATACGGATAATGCCGGCAATGGGTAAGTAGTGTTTGTACTGGTGTGGTTGTTATTGTATTTTTTTGTTACACCTACAATCAAATTCAACTGTACTAGCGATATTTATATGCTAAATAAAACATGTGCCTTTACATATCACTTAAAGGAATTTTCCAAATAAAGAAGCACAACTATAGAGTTTGAATTAAAATGCTACTGACTGTATGAGAATGGTATGTTGCTAAGGTTGTTACTCTCGGGTATAAGACAGAGTGTGAGTTATGTGTTTTCGTGCTCTTGCACGTAATGGCCTTATTTTGCGGTGTCTATTACTAATTCCATCTTGATAAAGGTCAACATAAGTTTATTACAGGTTGATTATTCTATGGTGGCCCTCGAGTGACATCGCAAATCTCAAATGTTTCCGCAAAAAATTACATGTATTCCCAATTTGGAACCGTTACGCGCGGTGGCGGGCCATCCTTCACACCAAAACAACGTTACATTTGTACATAATAATTTAATATGATCCGAAGGGGAACTAAATCAATATCGGACGTGAATTGTGGATGAGTGGCCAACCGAAAGAAATGATAGAAATTGTATTTATAGGTCTTTTTTTATAGGTCTCATTTTAATACACGCATGTGTTGACATTTCCATGGTAAGGCAAGTATAACAAGTTGGGCTCCCTATGTACGGCTATCGCACCACAAGGATTGTCCTACACGATAGTCGCTGTTCAATTCAGTCTACTTACGGCACAGTACATTCGCTAACAAACGAAATGGCAAAATACTTACTCGACCACCTTAGTACGTGGCCAATGCACATTTGACCTAAATGTACGCGATCGTAATTAAACAAGCGTGTAGCGGTTTTGCGAGGTTAGGTGTGTACACAGTGACGTTGTCATATTGACGGGGAACAACATAGTCTGAAGGGATGGTCTGAAGGGATGGTCTGAAGCAAGGGTCTGACGCGAGGGTACATAACCGACCTCACGACACCCATCCTTCATGTCGCCGTTCCGCCCATGTGGTGCTTTCAGCGAGTGACTTTAAAGGGCTTGTGTAAAGGAAACTACGAGTGGTTGGTAATGTTTGCAAGCGCTGTGCGTGCTATTCACTGCTAAAATTGTTGGGACGTCAGGGCTCTGACTATTATAGATAAACTAACAATGGAAATGTGGGCACATTTTGTTAGGAGACAATAGTGTATATCGTTTGTGGGCACAAATTCCCTACCAGTTTCTTATAGTATATGGTCTGATTATAGACTTGGTGGATTCAATGGTTGAGTCTACATGGTACACAGGTGATACGCCGTATACCTTCCAAGAAAGCTCCCGGACGTGGGTGTTTGCACGAAGCTGGGAGGAAATTCTCACTGCGTATACCCACTACATACAACTAAACTACACCATTGGATGGGGCTGTTTGCATGACAATCCTGCCTGAACGGATTGGCAAATACCAGTAGTACTAGTAGGACAGTTTACACCAGCACTCACTCCGTGAGCAGTTTCTACCAACAGTACATCACCGAAATGACTTTAATCCAATCAACTTGCTTAATCCGGTAACATCACCGCCGCTTTTTCGAACGCCCAAATGTCGGTGTATTTTCACCCCTCACCCACACCTTATAATATTATATGTCTTGTTCAGCAATGCTATCACCGATCCAACAATGTTGATTTTATTTTACTTTATATATTTTGTTTTTCAGTCGTAATTTGAAATTGTTTGTTCCCGTTGATATCAGTAAACCTTTAAAATCTATTTTAGTCCACGGGCGTTCACGGGCGTGTGTTGTATTGCTCTATAGTCAGCTTCCAGTCAGCAAAAGTTAGGGATATCGCCTGCCGGTTAACCCCGGGTCAGCGTTCAGCCCACTGGCGCAAAATGAACCCGGATTTCTCCTCTAAACATAACACAAATTAAAGCCAGCACCGACTCCCCATATAATATGGGTCAACTGAAAACAAGCTTGGGCGGGAACTACCCGCAAAACAGTAAAATCTCGAGAAAATCCCCACTGCTATCGAACTGTGGAGTTATTTTATAACAGGCACCTCATAATGTTTTACCTGAGTTGGTCTGTCTGCTTGTCTGCTAATTCATGAAGAAGTTTACAACAAACGGGACGGCAATTCACAGCAATTCACGGCTAATCGGTTATAAATCAGTGGCGATCAAGATAATGAGCCTGGATCTAGGACTTATTGTTCGGATTTGTTCAGCGAGGTCGAGATTTGCCAGCCTCCGATTTCTGGG
>JAVCKS010088902.1:0-20313 GCA_032273685.1 Pteraster tesselatus | reverse complement strand
TGTTTTTATTTGGAAGATGTTTTTAGAAGACAGGTCTGAACACAAAGATTCGCAGTAGTTTAGACAAACACAACGTATATCCTAAGTTTATTTTTCTTTGTCTTTGCGTTAAGTACACTCATGACACTAACAGATCACTGACTAGACTGGTTCGAACCTATTAAATTATAAATTCCAGGATTCTGTTTTTTCTCTCGATATGGTAGGGGGTCTACGTTTTGGACTACCGGGGTATGACATACGAAAGGGGTTTAAAACCGAACCTGGCAGATGACACAGTACGCCTAGGATTAGGCAGTATTTATTTAGTTTACAGATTTGCTATACGTTTTGGTGTTTCTGTAGGAGTCATCGGCACGGAGAGAAGTACAACTGCAGAAGCTGTAGCCCTACTCTTCGGCGTCTACGAAATCCCCATGGTGAGTTTCTTCACTACCTCAGAAGATCTCGACGACGAGGGGCGATATCCTTACTTCCTCCGTGTGGTGCCGTCGGATAAGTATCAGGTTGAGGCAATTTTGGACATCCTAGAGCACTTTAACTGGACCTACGTATCTGTGATCTACACGGGGGACAGCTACGGGAGAGACGCAATCAACAATATGAGGACCGATATTCTCCAGAACAAGCGAAGCGTCTGTCTCGGGACTGAATTTGAGATAAATGAGGATACTGCCAATAAAAAACTCCTTGAATTTGTTATATATACCATCCTCAAGGAATCTAACTTCTCCAAGGTGGTAATACTATTTACTCAGATAGAACACGCTAATGTAGTCTTAGAAGTGATGAAGAAAGCTGGGGCGCTGGGTAAATTACAACTGATCGGCACCGATGGCTGGGCATCTAGCATCGGTGAGATCGACATGAATAACCGCGAGATGGCCACAGGCACCGTCAAGACGCAACTCCCGGATGAGGAGGATTTCGGTTTCGAGGATTATTTCAACGGACTCATGAACATGACGTTCAACGAAATTTGTCAGAAGAGCGCCAATCCATGGCTGTCGCACTTTTTGATGACGTACAAGAACGACTGCATAGCCGATGGTTGTGAATACCACTTGACGCGAGGCTACAGCGAATCCAGCGGGGTTTCCCGCGTAACAGCTGCAGTCAATGCATATGCCGCTGCCCTAGACGAAATAATAAGGGAATATTGTAATACAACCTTTGACGTAGAACCTCCTTGCGATCTCAAAGGCATGGTGGTTCGTGCACCTGATATCGTAAAACGTATGCGGCAGACAGACATTGGGAGCCTGTGGTCGGACTCACTAAAAAAGTACGAAATAGAAGTCATCCGGTATAACGAGAGCGTCTGGAGGCAGTACGAACTAAGCCGTGTTGGAGTGTGGGATAACAAGAAGTTGATCTTCACCGAATCCAACATCCCGTGGGCCGTAACGAACGGGGGTCCGTACGATCCACCCATTTCCGTCTGCAACCCACCCTGCGACAAAGGCTTCCAGTCTATCCCAGTGGGTAACGACGCCGGTTGCTGTTTTAAGTGCACGCAATGTCCCGATCGTTACGTGGTCGTGGACGGCACAGATTGTCTACTGTGTGGTGATAAGGAGGAACCGGACGAAGCTATAGAGACTTGTGTCCCAGTGGCTCCGATCTATATTCGGTGGAGCGACGCCCCTGCCGTCATCCTGGCTCTTATTGCATCCATCGGTGTGGTGACTGTGGGTCTGGTGTTTTTCGGGTACGTTCGCCGTAATCAGCACCCGCTCATCAAGGCGTCAAGTCGAGAGCTATCCTACCTAATGCTAATGGGCGTGCTCAGCTCATTCGCCCTCGTCTTCTCCTTCTTCGGAAAGCCTTCTGCTGTCAAATGTTACGTGATACGCCACGGTTTCATGCTGTGTTTTACAGTCATATACGCCCCGCTCCTGACCAGGGCGAACCGTATCTACCGAATCTTCAGAGCTGGAAAGAAATCCGCCAAGCGACCTCGTTTAATCAGTCCCAAGTCGCAGATTGCCATAGCATCTTTGTTTATTTTCGTCCAGGTGAGTTCGTTATTGTCTAGTTTATCACCGCCTGTGTATCTGCCCAAACTCATCTTATTTTCTCTGTCTACTTCGTACTGCCAACTCCTTCTTAACTTCCTAAAGGTGCGAATTAATTTTGAATTGCTAAAAACCCTATCCAATCAGTTCATCTTAATTTACGTTACGTGGACAACATGCATCCATGGTAATTTCGTTATGTCACTGTACACTGTGACGTCATCACGACACCACACATTAGTGACGTTACGGTTTGCATTTCACACTCAGCAATATTCTAAAGTGCACAGCTAATAATGCTGCTCTATAAACCATTATAAAATTACTCTTAAAGTAATCGTATTCAATATCTCATAAATCTACGGACATGTATTTAAACTACTATAAATAATACATTCGCCATAAATTAGGCTATTAATTTGTGATGGTGCCATCTGATACGTTAGTGAATGTACCGCCCATTGTTCGCATTATGACTCTCGATGATGATAATGTACGGTATTTTAATATTTAAGAACGTTGTAGTATTGATTTTTATACTAATTCAAAAACACAATTATCCAATCGCTGGACAATGTTGGTACTTTTCTAAACGTATGACCCAGTTGTTAGGTGTGTATGGTTACATTTTGAACATACAGTTGGTGTACATATTGTACATAACCACTTCATACCATTTACACGTTAAAATAATCATTGCCAACAATCTTTTAGTATTTTGAAATCTATTAGGAACGTTCACATCACTGAAATTTATATGACATTGCAGCAGAGCAATATAATGTAAGCCGTTTTGAACGAGCGGTTAAACAACCACGAATCTAGACTAGGTGATGCAGTTGTTCGTATACAAGATTAGTCTTGTTCAAGTCGTCAACGAGTGATTGGAAAAACTATACAGAAACTTGTGATAGGCTATAACTGTATTAACTACATTCTCCCGCGAGACCCGATGCAGACTCAAGTGGTAGGCTATAAACGCGTAAACCTGTCAACCACCTTCTTTCGAAAGGATAATTTGATGCGAGTAAATACTGTAGGCCTACATGAAGCTTGAGTTACAATATTAAGTATAGTGGGGAAAAACAAATCAGAATACTTGTAAAAAGAGCAGCATGTGGCGAAAAAGTTCGTGGAAAGAACGTCGCCAAATTAGTCACTGAGTAATCGCGGAGAAACGAACGAAACGTGCCTCAGAAATCTGGAGAAAATTAAGTGATACATCTTTTGGGGTGTTTTGTTTCGCTGACACGAACACTTCCTGGGCACACATAGGTCGGTCAAACATTAACAGGCCGCATGCCCGAGAAGCACAGACGGTTTGTTGGCTTCTAGGGTGTGCAGACTCACAGGGAATGAACCATTTCGTTTAGGATTTAAAAAGGATTATATTCTTATTATCCCAGACTTGATGAATTATAGTTGGGTGTTGCCTCAGTGGTAGACGGTGGTAATCGAATCTGGGCATTCGCCACTCGAAGCTCTAGATTATACAAACAAATGAATTAATTCTTTAATGGTTTTAGTACGCTCCAAAACTACTGTATTCAAAAGGGGGGTTGGTGTCTTTAAGCTTAATATTCATTCGGTGTACCGTACTTCTGACTTGGCGGCGCACCAATATTTCATCAATGTATCATCCTCCTTTAACTAAAGTCTCGTAGCCAATACTTGGGGAAAAGGCGACCTCTAAACTAGTCAAATTATCCCCTCACTTCATGACTAAATATAAGTCATTTTCGAAAGCGAAATTAACAACATTCTCAGAAGTAAAAACGGTTCTTGGACTGAATTGTGTATTGATAATTTACTTTGTGTGGTTCCAAATATTTTTTGATGGCTAGGGGCTAAACGTGCCACGAATGGCAGGCGTAAGTATTGTTTGAGATATGTCAGACATGCGAATAACATAATTATTCCTTTGATAAAAAGCCAAGTAGATCACAGATCGGGGTCAGCAATCCCAGCTATTTAACGTCATACCTATTGTCGTGAATGCCAATTTTATAATAATTTTAGCAATTTAAGGGAGAAGATAAGTTGGGCGCGTACTGTCTATATACCGGTACGTCACCGCGTTGCACCACGCAAGCCGGTAATAACACAAGAATAAAACATCCCACGAGACTCATTTATAACATTACAAATGACGGCGAAATCGAGCAACTTTAATTACGATCGTCCCTGCTGCTCCAGAGTACATGGCTATGCGCCAACGTCTCTTCCCGCCAAAATTAGCAAAATTAAAAGCAAACATGTTCGGTTTGTCCAGGAGCAGGTTCAGAGACGAGCAACAGAAGAATGGACTCCATCCAAGAGTCAATTATGGAGTTTTTTGTTACCGCGTAGCCAGCCAGACAACCACGTGCATCTGTTGTTGCATGTGTTTTTTATGTGTTTTCTACTCGTGTCTCTAGGGCTAATAATACTGGAGCAAGCAAGCACGAACGAGATTGGGCAGTAAATTAAGCTTTATTATATATTTTCGTACCGATCTTTTACTATTATACCGATAAACAAACAAGTTTTTGAACTAATTGTCTCGGTCTCAGTTTTGAATCATTTCTAAACATTTGCAAAAATAATATCGAAACCGAGTGAAATTGAATTCACCTACAAATGTTATAAATGCTGTTTTATTACGATTTGTATTATCCGTTACAGTAAATAAGATCGTCGGAAACTTTGCGTGTACCATTGCTGCTCAAACACTAAGCTATCATAATTACAAAACTCAAGCTAATTTGTCATGGACAATTGGGAAATTTACCTTCGGTGGTGGGGGGTCAGGTAGGCGAGTGGTTCTTTCACTTGCCTTTCACCTCTGTGGGTTGAAGTTCAAATCCCGGTATGGTTTGGGTACGAACCCTGATCCAGTATGTGAATTGGGTTTTCGGTCCCTACTTGACCTCGTGGGTTTTCCCTGTTCGTGGGGCTTTCCTCCCACCCCTAAAACCGTAACTTCTTCCGTATCTCTGATACAAAGTATAGTAAAAGCAATACAAAGGTATAGTAACTGGCGCAAAGAGCACTAAGTTTGCTAAAAAGCGCCATAACACTGAACAACAACAACAACAACAACCTTCGGTGGTAATATTATTAGGGGCTAGCGTGTATACATTTTCCCAATCAAATAATTACAATGTCTGTAAATGTTACAATCGTGTTTTATTTAAGCATTTTATCCACAATGCCACTGTTACGATGTGTCGTTCAATCACAGAATCGATTTTTACAGATCCAATTGAAAACATATTAACAAGATATGACTTACGGAGCCGTTACCACTGCTGTAAAAAACCGCAATAAACCAGGAACGTTATAAAATATCCTCCTTCATGAAAGAAAATATATGTTGAGGAAATGAAAATGTATACCTATCTCAACATAACGTGATTTCAACGCTATTATTCCGTCACATGAACTCGTTCATTTTGCCACCATGCGACGTTTTGCAAAATTGGCCACGGAAAAATCTGTTTTGATCACGTTTCAACATTGTGGACGCAAACAGCCCATTCATCATGCATGTACTATCGACGAGAAATAACCCCTGGACGCAATATTACAAGATGTTCTGTACAGTTGTGTTTACCTAATACCGCGGGAACAAACCGATCACCTTTGTTGACATGCTTTCGATTAATGAGATTGCCATTAATTATTAATTAATTTTCTTTTGAGTCAAGCTGATCATTATTGTCTTGCGGCAACGCTAGCCCCCTGAAGATCTCCTACGGTACATTGCTAGTTGAAAAGCTCTTCGCTGAATGGGGTTAAATACCAACATTTTGGGTAACGTTTTTCAATCAGTTTAAGGGCAGTTTCGTAAAATTTGAGAATTTTTGATTTACAACAATTCACGGCACGTATTAGGATGGATACCATGTTAGGTGTGCAGTGTGTGAACGTGACATACCGGTAACCTAACTAGCGCCTGGTCACCATATAACAAACTGTACCAATTACATAAAGTTAGCCATTGAGTCCGGAAATAGCTAGCCCTGTGATGGATCTATACCTAACGCATAGGGCGTATTTGCGATCATCGCAAATACGCCCAGATCGCTCGCTAAATTTAAAAATCCATCGCAACTATAGCGATGGATTTTGAAGAACGATTCTACTGATAATTTCCGATAAATTTAGTGAAACGAAAAATCAACACAATCTGCAGTTGAGAAGGATTTGCCAACTGTGGCTAGCGATGAGTTTGATGGTTAAATGGCGATGGTCGAAAATATTACATGCACATTAGTGAAGTGCGCCCAGGTCATTGTAGTTGTTGGTTCAGCTTGACGTTAGTGATGGCAGATGCCTCCGCCGGCCACGTCGTAAAAAGTAGACAACCTGACCGATCAAACCACAGAGCGCCCTCTGCTGGCAATAATAGTGACGATGGTGCGTAATCGTCCAACAGCAAACATTTCCATGCGTCAGTTAGCAGCATGCATTTTGTTTGGGACAGACAGACAGACATACAGACAGACAGACAGATAGACAAACATAATGAAAGACAAAAGTACTGACAAACATACTGACAAACCATATTCTATCGAGAGTCTAGACTCTAGAGGGCTCGGCCTCCCTCGGCCACGTCGTAAAACAGCTCTCCGACTACCGTGAAACATTATAACAAATATAATTTTGGGGGTTTATCATTTGTTTGTAGTTCATGATTAACGTTGCGTGGCAGATCAACTACAAACCGAACACCATGGAGCACATCCATTCCCCTGGAGTAGTGGAGATCACATGCAACAACCGTGTGGAAGAATTACTGGTCTCGCTCTGCTACAACATCGTACTGGTTCTACTCTGCAGCGTGCATGCCTTCATGACGCGCAAGGTCCCGACCAATTACAACGAGTCCCACTTCATCAGCCTGAGTGTGTATACGACCATCGTCATCTGGTTAGCATTCATTCCCTGCTACTTTCTTATACCGGGGATCGGAGTCAAACTGATCGTCATGTCTATCGCCCTCATATTCAGCGGCAGCATAACGCTGGCGTTCATGTTTGTCCCCAAGTTGTACGCCGTCGAGTTCGTGTCCGACGTCAACGTGAACGCCGCAGGAACGTACCGGGAGCAGGGCTCCACCACGGAGCACCAGACGAAGAGCGACGCCGCCAAGCCAAAAAACATTCACGCCGTCCGGGTGCGGTCGTTGCTTAGGGTCGGCGCAGCGGTGGCGCCCGCCGCGATCGGCGACGAAGACAACCAGCCGTCGGAGATCGACACTAGGTCGACGAATGCGCAGTGGGAGGATAGTCGAATATCAAACTTTCACTCTTTGGCAGTGGAAGATCACCATACTACAATAACCGACACCTTCAGCGATGGCTGACCGATCAGCGCCCAGTTTCGCAGACTCTAATAAGCCGTGTCAAACTGTTAACTACGGTACCGCCGACTGCAAAACTTAAATGCGCACGACAGAACAAGGGCACGTTATTCGTGGCGAGTACATGCAATGTTAACCTACAGCTGTAGGAAGTTTCGGAATTATTCAGGTACTTGTATATTGTTGAGCGCATGAAATCATCCATCAAACAGATGGTTCGATTTGTTTGTTATGGCGACGTTCAAATCTTAACATTTCAGCCGACTAACCTGGTGCTTAAAAGAATAATTAAAACTATAGGCCTAGAAGACACAAAAGGATACGTGAAGATTGTGTTTGCGTTTGGTAATATCAAATGTCGAGGTTCTGAGACGTTGAATTAATGCTAGTCCAAATACTTCTACGTACCGTAGTTGTTGTATAATACCACGCGGTTTGGTGTTGAACAATGAACGCAGATACCCGTGAAACCGTCTGTCTATGTACATATTGTAAAAAATACCATCGATGTTAACACTGAAATAAACTATGGAATGCAAGAAGTATTCATATTTGGTAAGACGTTGAATTCGTCATGAATGTTTATTGTACATGTTCTTATTTGTTTAAAAGTTTAAACAAAGCAAAATGGACAAAAATATGTCCAGTTCAAGGCACAAAATCATGCACCTTTACAGTGTATGAAAAGCGTTGTGGGGTACGAATAAATGTAGTGTTTAGTACAATGGCTGGTGGTTGCTTTATTTGAGCGTCAGTCACGGGGAATGTGAACCTGAATATCACTGAACTGTTCATCTGTATACGGAAACATTAAAGTATTGTTATCATATTATCGTTAGGCGTACATAATGTACGTCTGTTGTAGTTTAGCACTGTTTTATACAACTCGGCTCAGATATATCATAGCTGTCCACTGATCTCTCTGCACTGATCGCCATCCTTGAAGTCAACGTGAGTGGGGTCTCATTGGGGCGCCCTCAGCCTTCAGCTAACGAGGCTTAACCAGCTGGATTTGATGGCTCTGTGCTGGTTATCTATTCTTTTTGCAGTCACTCTACGCGGGGGTCCAATGTGGCGCCCGCTGACTTGAGCTAATGCGGCTTAATCAGTGCATTGGTCCCAAGATGGAAAATTAATGAGATAAGAGTAACTGGCATCCAGCGGTCTGCCAACTGTCTGGCTGTTGAATTTTGGCACACAAATATTAAATAAATGTTGTGAGGTTTAATTACTTTTGTATTAATGGATTAAATTAAATGTTATACACAGAATTGCTATAGCATGTAATGTTTTTGCTTATTGATAATTGGGTCTTAATTGTTTTTGTAACATCATAAAAGACTAATTTTAGTGCGTATCTTCCAAATAAAAATCTTAAAAAACAGCTTTGCTACAATGATATTTAGTAGGATTGACAGTTGTAAAAACAATATTATCTGGGGGGCCAGAAAGGCTACTGGGGCCCCTGGATATGTGACCCCCCCCTTTACTACCCATAAAACTTTTGGGAGAATAGGGTGATTTTCAAAAAGACTACGGCGTCTTTTTCTGGGTAAGAAAATCAAACACTAATATTTCTGTTGATTACCGTTTGAATAAACTAACATACAAATAGCAATCTTTTACAGGTGTATAGCTGTTTAGTTATTGTACATGTTTGTACAGTGTTTCTGAACCACCTTGAGATCTGTGGTGTAGATTTTGTAATAGATAAACATTTATTACATATTAAATAATTACTAAGTTTATCTACCGAAGTAGTAGTTGATTTATAATATTGTTGAAGCCAGACCGGTTCAAATAATACGTGTCGGTTTCGTCGATGTTAGTCTTGGTTCAAGACTCTCCAATATTCCACGATTCATAGCGGATTCGGCGCGCCCTCTTGTGGCAATGGATCGTGGAATATAGGAGAGTCTTGAACCAAGACTATATCGTGACTATATGTGCGTGAAGCGGGGGTGTGGAGGGGAGATATGGGGGCGGGGGCGAGTCGAAAAGAAAAGAGAGGGGTTGGTTTAAAAGGGGTTGTTTGGGTAGGCTCCCCTACCAATCCCCATCTCTACTCCACTAGGTTAAATAGTGTCGTGCGTCTATTAAACCACGGGTGGCCTAGGTCAATTAAATGAAATTTCGTGTAGATTATACGACGTAAATCGAGTTATCGTTTGTTGCACAGAAAGAAACAAAATATTACAATGCGCATGCGCACTAGTGGTTGCTAAGAATTTAGTGGAGGGATAAACAGGCAGCGTGCCACGTACAAAGAAAATGGAAAACACTAACACGAAATTGAAATCACGTGCAGCCATTTTGCAATAATCTGAAAAGCCACGAACTTCTACCGCGAGATATATCGTAAAAGGCGATGGCGGGCGTGTGGCTTCAGTCAAGCATACATTACTCACGGCAGTATAGTTCCAAGCTAGACTGTCAATTCTGTGATGCAAGTATTGACACTTTCGCGTGTGAAATTTACAAGCTGGCTACCACCACTGTTACTAGACTATATTTGTAGAGTTAAGTGTAGGCATATGGTTAAAAGTCTGTAAATACGGCCCAGTTTCTAACAAAATAAAAAAATCGATGGCGCGCATACGCCGCTTTCGGCACATGCTTCTCAGTAAGTCAATATGGTGCGGTATCATTCGGTATATGCGGCAGTATATATTATTTGACGGCTTTTCTCTGAACAATATGCCAATGCCTGCGATGAAATTAATGAGCTCAGTTTTCTGCTTTCTAAAACAGGTGTCAACCCACCACGCACCTCAGTGAATAGTTTTGGGTTTACCCCCAGAGCTTATAGCGCTTGGTATTGAGCAGCACTGTATTCGACATTTACGAAGGAGGACGTCGTGGAGTCGATTCCCACCCGAATAGTCTTTGAACTTGTATTGCCGAGCGTACAATGTACAATGCCGTACAAAGCACAATGAAAGTGAAACAAAAACATATTCTCGACCCCGAGTATCTATCAAATAAAATTTGGAAATATTATTTATTTTCATATCAATATTATTTTATTTTCGGATCATCGACGGTTCGTGCACAATGTAATTATATCGTGAGCGTCTGAGTAATGCGTAATGCTTGCTTCACCATAAGAATGAGGCCGCACAGGTTCATCGTCGTACTAAATAAATAAATCATTAGGTCTATAACGATTATGTCGATAACAATTTAATTTCTTTCGTAGGCATAACTATTATACAATGTACTAAGTGGTAATAATGTATGAGAAGATTAGTACATAATTACGAATCATGTTTTAATATAATGTATGTTGGTGCCGGACTAATTGATCTAGACAGTGGTGCTGAAGTAAGATTTTAATGATGCTCTTCGCATTGTCAATTGCCATCATGTCACGACTGACTGTAATAGTGCAATTACCCGAGGTCTGTGAGTCCTAGTGCTCGATCGAGTATACGCATGTCATCAACTAGTAGTTACACAAGCAGAGGTTAGATCGTGCTCACGTAAAACCGAACCTCAAACAGTCGTATACACGTATTCGAAACCCTTTGCCGATGAAATGTGCGTGACTGGTTCGACAACAGATCGAACCTGACAGGTCCGATGCCATACACCGTTGCTGGTACTGGGACCAAGGATACCGCATTAAGAAATTGACAAAGTACGACGGATTATTGACGCTCGATAACCTTGGACTGTTGGCGCACCGAAGGTGCCCGGCATTAAAGCATGCGTCAACACCTACTTGAAACAAGAACAGGATATTTGCATCCAGATAAAACTTCGAAGCGTCTGGATTATTCAATATTCTATCAATTATTGTTCGAGGCAATTAACTGGGAGTGCTATTTTGTCAGAAGATGGAGACGGTTTCGTTCGGTATAATATAATTGTTCGAGCTATGGGACAAAGTTTTACAAAAACTGTATCACTCCACGACAAAACAATGTATAATTAATATAAGCTGTTTGTGTGACAGTTTGTGTGGACTGCGGTGCGATTGGAACTAAACGGATGCCGTACACAGATATATTTCGACCGACTCGCACCGATGTGGCTAGCGGATAGCGTGCAGTAATCATGCTTCAACTCACTGAGACACCCATAAGATAAACGGTTAGCCACAGAAACCGGATTGCACCCTTGCAAATCAGCCTTTTTTGTGTGACTTTATAATGGCCGGCCATAGTGAAATAGACCCAGTGCATAGATCGCTTTGTTATTATCAAGTACGTATAGTGAAAGTTTATACAGTACAAACGCTGGCAAATTTGTATAGTATCGTAGCGAGACAGCTGTCGCTGCTACTAAGATTTGTTGAGCATCATCGAGTATAGCTACGGGAATACCTACGAACAGAAACTACTCTGGTGCGTTTACTGTATCGCGTTGTTATTGATGATATCGATCGCATTATCGACAATTGTTGTTGGAGATTGCTACGTCGTCATCCAAGTTACGATCCCTTTCCTCAGAAGGACTAGAAAAGAAATTAACCCCGAAATGGCACTACCAATTGCATTACTTGATGGTAACCTTCGTCGGGGCAAATGCAAATTTAATTTACCAAAAGATTGATTTTCTTCGTCCTTTCTCCCTCTCCAGAGCGCGTGTTTATATAGTGTTTTCGCCTTCCTCGCGCCAAAATTATCTCTAGCCCGCGTGCTCTCCGGATATATCAATCTAATAATGGCGAATAATTACCAGGTCGTACACCACGTGCAATTGTTGCCTTTGTAATTACACATTACGTGATCTGTCCATTTAATGACGCAGCCCGACTTTCTTGAAGATTAAATGCATCCAATGCATCCTGAACATATTTGTTCTGGCCATCTCAGCGGTTTTTTAATGTACACAGTTTCGAATAAGTGTCATCCATAGCTGTACGATATTTCCTCTAATAGAATGAAAAAAAAACACAACACAATCTGGCGCCCTACACGTCATTATATTGTGTGGAATACGGCGTGCTGTCAAATAGCGTTACACAAAATCCGACTGTCTATAGATCGGCATCGGTCATAAGCGTTCTACGCAAACTCTATAGAGTATAAAAGACGCACGTAGAAGCACTTGTCACAATTGCAGCACTTGGAGCGATACTTTCTAATCATGGATCCTCCTCCATTAGCCATCATCTCCACTATCGTAGTGGTCCCTTTTTTCGCCATCGGTGTCCTCGGAAACATCGGAGTTATATTCTGCATCCTCTTCACCCCATCACTTCGCACACGAGCCAATGCTATCATCGTTAGCCTTGCCGTTAGCTGCCTGGTGTTTCTCGTTACCGTGGTACCGTTCACTCTAGACTCTTTCCTTCACTCGAGTTGGCGGTACGCCGACTGGTACTGCCACACCACGGCCCACCTCTCCTTCTGCTTCATCGGTATAACCGTCTACAACATCGCGGTGCTGTCTGTATACAGGTACTTTTGCGTGGTTCACCCTGCCAAGCTGTTTCTCCGGAGCATCCCAAACCTTGTCGTCATGCTCGTCTTCTCTTGGTTGTTCCCTGTCGTCATACAGACTTGTCTGGCCGTATTTCAGATTGCACACACGGAGTACGTGTCGGAGTATGCACGCTGTGTCCTGAAAAAGAGCGGTGGGTTGGCGGCGTTGTATAACTTGCTCGTACTCGGCGGGTTTCTACCCACCCTTTCAGTGACACTATACAGTTACGCCAAGATATACCACACGGTTCGTAAAAGCCGGAATAGACTCAGAAATCAGCAACAAGCAGGTGAGATCATGGCAACGAGTAAGACCTCAACCAATCCAATACAAAATAACCGCGATCAGGCCGATCGCGGAGAAGCACCGAATCAGGAAGACCGTAAACTCGAAGCAGATCGGCCCCGGAGCAACAGCTCCGATCCTGCTAATCACCGAGATGATCCAGACACTAAGAGTCCAACGGATCATCGTACACGGGCCAAACATAAAACCACAAAACGTCCACTTTCCCGCCAAAATAATCTCACCAAAATAAGCGTAGTCGTTTTCGCGCTGTTTATGATCTGTTACGGACCCATCATTACCCTGACCGTTATCTACTCGAAGGACGACTTCCCCGCGGATGCTTACACGATATGTACCGTGATCTATTGGCTGGGTAGCTGTCTTCATCCGTTGGTTTATGCTACGCTACAGCCACAGATGAGACGAGCATTTCTACGACTTGCAAGGTGTTGCTGCAAGGCGAAACGTCGAATACCGGCGGCCTCTTCGGTAGGGGATATAAGATCAACAAACACGACTTTACAGTAAACTAGTGCTAAGTAATTATAGTATACGAACGTGCGTGCCTCTGTGGTGCAGCCAGCATACAGTGCAAATGCTGCGTTTCGGTATGTTTTGAAGAAAAAAAAAGACACAAATAATTGTATACAAATTCAACAGAGACACAGCACCTTAACGACAGATGACCACAAACATGTTTAAACGTGTCGGTTTAATGTTAAAAACAAAAAAAGTATATCATGTATCTATTAATAATTTTGCAAAGTACTTGTCAGAATTTAGCTATTGTTTTTTATGTCCGGTAACTTTCAAGTTTATAATTCCAGGAAATGTTTGGTCTTTTTCGTCTCAATTTGTTGTGCCAAGTGAAACGAGCCTTAGGCCCACGTACGTTATAGTGCGGTGCGGAATGTGGGAATAATATCTGGGTACAAATATTAAGATACTCGACCTTTCGAATCGCTGGATACCATCACGATACGTTAAACAAAATCAGCAGTACTACCGATATATTATGTTGTCTGTTATTTTGACCTATAATGCAAATTCGCCCCGCACAACATTTCGTTGAATTGCGGCATCATCACGTTTATATCAATATATACCGGTAGCCCCGAAAGCAACAACTTAATTATGTTATGGATTCCCTGTCGTGAGTTAATGTAGCTGTCTCACGGCTCTTGGGATTCTTCGTTGTTGTGTGAAGAAATACAGGACACAGAAAAGAAACATAATCCATTAAATCACGGTACGAACCAATTTATGCCCACCTACACTATAAGCAAACACGAATCATCCTTAAATTATAATCGCAAACGAAATATACAATCGTGATTAGCTAGCTGCGCGTGCATTGTAAGAGAATTGTAAACACAACGAATATTTATGTTGGTCCTGGAACTGATTGCTTTCTGTTATTGATAGATTGGAATGTCTAATCTAATGCTGCGCAGGGTTTCAGCGTACATGTCCTAGATATATTTGTATCCGATGTGCTATACATCCAGGCCCAATGTATATGTTGGCCCTGAAGTGACAATTATCGCAAATAATTACCGCGTATTTGCCCAATTTTTGCGATTTGCGATGTCCCTTCAGAGCCACTATACTAATGCGATTGCTACGATTTCGGACCGCTTTCCCCATGACAAATAATTGTAAAATAATGTTGAATTGATAATTTCTTAGGTTTGCCATTGATATTAAATTTGATATACGGAACATCCATCTATGTATTGTTAGAGATTCAAAGCATTTTGTTGTCAAAATGAATTATTGGTTGGCAGCCAATAATTATTATTTAATTTTTGTATTTACCGGGAAACCCGAGAACATAACTGGATCGTGATTGTATAGGCCATATTTTTATCATAAATAATAAATTGTGAAATGCATCGTTTAGTCAAAGCCAACAAAAGCCGTGACATCATCGGCAATACGCGTTTAACATAACAAACCTTTCGTAGTTGACGCAAAATTCATTTGCAATTGTTTTATATCGTGGTGAATTTTGTTTTTGTGTTTTTTGTTGTTTGTTTTTAGATCGCTGTTTTGACTATTATTATAAAAGTAATACTGTGATGATAAACCTATCCGGCGATTTGCTCAAGGCTGGACCAACATTCAAACACGCTGACTTTAAACATTGTCGATGCTTATTATACACCATAGCATTGGGAAAAAGGGGGAAAAACATATCGCGTTAATATATTGCTGTATCATATTTGGTACTACGTATTCATTTGTTATATTTTTTGCCGTATTATATTTAGTACTACGCATCAACTTGTTATATTTTTATCCAACTTTAATTTTTAATTGTATTTTTAATTAAATTCCGTTTTCGATATCACCACACACACACAGCTAGAAAGAGCGGGGTTTTCTCCGGAGATTTGTGTTCAAAACAAACTGTGTACATTCGTGTGAATTCTATTTTATTTGACTTCATGCAACGTTGCCCATGATCGTGATATTTTGTTAATTCTAAAAAGAAATATTAATGTCATTCTCCCTCACTGCGCTCCTTCGCTGCGCTCAAACGCATGGAAACTGTTTAGTTCTAATGAGAGAGTTCAAATGTATTTAGTTAAAATGACTAGATCAATTATACACTGAGATCAATTATGTGTCTTATTTGTAATATAATTGTGGGAAAGGGCCAGCACTTGACTGCATTTTGAAAAAACATAAAAACAAATGGAAAACGAAGGAATTTGGTCATCGGAATTTACTTGATTTGATATGAATGAGAATAAAATACCTCGAAAAAATGTTCTCCAGCTTTATTAAGTCTTCAGCTTCTTGTGTGGCTTCGATGGCTGATTCCATGTTTCCCTTTTTGAGAAGAGCAATCTTTATTCTCTCTTATACAATGATTTCTATCTGTCCACAGAATTCGAATTGGGCGGAGTTTCCTGGTCTGTTGAGATCTCTAGATTCTAATTTATTCTTGAGTTCCTTGAGGCCGGTGTCGTCTTTGTTATTCGAATGTATAGAATCGAACTTGTCGAAATAATCTTTGTATTTTTCGAACAGGGTATCAAGGTTGACTGTACCAGCTGACGAAGTTTGATGCTCAGATAATAGACATTATTTATAACTGGGTGTAGTAAAGAATATTAACACGTAGTAGTAACGATTGTTCTTATGACACGTACATCAAGTCAGTGTGTTGGCCTGATCTGAGTTCACTGTGAGTAGGGACTCCGCTTAAGAAGCCGACTCGCTTTGGTGAATCTGGTTTGATAATTCAAATACGTGCATAATAGGCACTTTAAGGGAGGGAATTATAATTCGATTTTTTTTCTTGAACCGAATGAAACTAATTACAAAGTTGGCCTTACTAATAAATAATACAGTGTTCGTGTAGCGCCATGGGGAATCTATAAGTATGATGGCACAACGATATTGAAATACATGCAGCGAGCACTGTGATTAGTTTCTCGCATTAAAGGTGTTTATACATGTATAGCGTGTCGTGATAATATCTAACGGACCTCAATATTTCGCTCCCATACCTTCATGCTACATGTAGAATGTACGTGGGTTCGAGGCTGGAGAATGTTTTTACGTAGAATCACAAAAATAGAGAGGTACAATTTACTGCAGTTTAACAAATTCAAATGAAGAGTCACGAGAGGGCTCGCGTCATAAATGTATCACGATGCTCTAACTTTAATGAAATTAAATCTCTGATAGCTCCTACATAATATACTTTATGTTGTTGTAATCGCCCAGCGGGAAGCAATCTTCGTCCAACTGAAGTATTGAAATTTGACAATTTATTTGATTGATTTCCGTGGGAAAATGTTGCTACCACTTTGTGATTTTTTTGTTTAGTATTCCAGATGCCATCTCGTCGTCATCAAGTGTACATACATGTACAAGCATGGCCTTTTATATATTAACATTTTCCAAGAACCAATTGCATTGTGTTAGAAAAGATTGGAATGTCTAATTTGTGCCCATATTATCAGGTTTAAAAAACTCTACCGTACCCACAACATTACAGATTTAACTACAATGTGTAAAAGAAAAACCTGTTTATAAAACAACGTAAACATGTATGCTTTGCATAAAAATATTATACCGGGGTTTTTAACTAATCTGGCTACGGTTCACTCTGCTACAGTTTAGTATTCCTCGCCCTCCTCCCCCTCGCCCTCCTCATCTACAGAATCAACTCCGACCTCTTCGTAGTCCTTCTCCAAGGCAGCCAGATCCTCACGAGCCTCGGAGAACTCGCCCTCTTCCATACCCTCTCCCACGTACCAGTGGACGAAGGCACGCTTAGCGTACATCAGATCGAACTTGTGATCCAGACGAGCCCAGGCCTCGGCGATGGCCGTGGTGTTGCTCAGCATGCAGACGGCACGCTGCACCTTGGCCAGATCGCCGCCGGGCACGGCGGTGGGTGGCTGGTAGTTGATGCCCACCTTGAAGCCAGTTGGACACCAGTCGACGAATTGGATGCTACGCTTGGTCTTGATGTGTGCGATGGCGGCGTTGACATCCTTGGGCACGACATCACCACGGTAGAGCAGACAGCAGGCCATGTACTTGCCGTGGCGAGGATCGCACTTCACCATCTGGTTGGCGGGCTCGAAGCAGGCATTGGTGATCTCTGCAACAGTCAGCTGCTCATGGTAGGCCTTCTCAGCGGATATGACAGGAGCATAGGTGGCCAGGGGAAAGTGGATACGGGGGTAGGGCACCAAGTTGGTCTGAAACTCGGTCAAGTCGACGTTCAGGGCACCATCAAAACGCAGAGACGCAGTAATGGATGAAACGATTTGACCTATCAATCGGTTGAGGTTGGTGTAGGTTGGTCGCTCGATGTCGAGGTTGCGACGACAGACGTCGTAGATGGCCTCGTTGTCGACCATGAAGGCACAGTCGGAGTGCTCCAGAGTGGTGTGTGTGGTTAAGATGGAGTTGTAAGGCTCGACAACAGCAGTGGATATCTGAGGAGCTGGATAGACGGCAAACTCCAGCTTGGACTTTTTACCATAATCGACGGAGAGACGCTCCATCAACAGGGACGTGAAGCCAGAACCGGTGCCTCCACCGAAGCTGTGGAAGATGAGAAAACCCTGAAGACCGGTGCACTGATCGGCCAACTTCCTGGTTCTGTCTAAAACGATATCGATGAGATCTTTTCCGACGGTGTAATGACCTCTGGCGTAGTTGTTTGCAGCGTCCTCTTTGCCTGTGATTAGTTGCTCCGGGTGGAATAGCTGCCGGTAGGTACCAGTTCGAACCTCATCTGGTGATACACAAACAAATAAAATGCTAAAATTAAATAGCCACTATCTTTAGCCCTTTTTGTTATTAACCAAGTTGAAAGTAAAGATACATAGGCCTACGCTATTTGTAATCTTTTGTGGTTGGAAATACTAATTACTGCATTAAAAACAAGACATTTTTGTGGCAAGCTGAGGGTTGTACCTGCGCATTATACAATACCCGGTAGTGACTGTGACCGAATTACCATGCAGGGCAAGCTTACCAATTACTGTGGGCTCTAGGTCGACAAATACCGCCCGAGGTACATGCTTCCCGGCACCAGTCTCACTGAAGAAGGTATTGAAGGAGTCGTCTCCACCTCCGATAGTCTTGTCACTTGGCATCTGGCCATCGGGCTGGATGCCGTGCTCCAGACAGTACAGCTCCCAGCAGGCATTGCCCATCTGGACACCGGCCTGACCGACATGGATGGAGATACATTCGCGCTAAAAAAGAAAGAAGAGGTAATTCAATAGCACAAAAAAACCAACAAATATATAGCTCAGTATTTAAGTTGTGTACACAATATCATACGAAAAGAACTTCCTTTTTCGGAATCGTATTTTACAGTAATACAATTTTTTTTAAATAAAAGTAATTAGTTTCAATATGTTTGGTTTTGGTTGATGAGAATAATAATCGTTAACAATGACGTCAAGAATGTAATCGGCCAAATTAATTGCCAAATGAAAAAAGCAACTGTTTAGCCAACATGAATTGATGATTTAAGTGGTGGGGAGGTTGTACGAAATAAATATGCAACGTAATACTCCATGAAAGAGAACATCATGCTCTTTCAAATTTTGCAGAAATACAAAATAATATTATAAATGTTCTTCAAACCGAAAACTTACCATGATGTAGGTATATAAACAGCTCAAATAGGAGAAACTCTGTAATCGTTTGGTTGGAACAGCCCGTGATGAAGCTTTACTCACCGTAACCAAATGGTGTCACACTGACCACAGTTGATTAATATATAAGCTCGGGCCGCGTTACTGTGATTACCAAGCACAACATCCGTACATAGCAACACGATGTTGACACTACTCACTCAGTTATGGCACGCGGTTTGCTTCAAAATGTATTTTTTTAGATTAATTAAAACATACGGTAGTTGATGAACAATGATATCCATATCACTCAATGCCCGTGTCGTTAAACGAGCTGAACAAGCAAATGTTGCTTTTGATAAAAGTGAACTAGAGAACTCCACTCGACTCGATTTATTTTTTAATCGGCTCAATTCATTTTTTCTAGACTCGTTTTTTTTTCGTCTCGAATTTCGTTTTCTCGACACGATTTGTTATTCTCGAATCGATTTCCTTTTTTTCGACTCGATTTATCTCGACTATACATGTACAATGTATATATTTGTTCATCCATTTTAAATTAGTTTAGCCCCAAAACAATACTTCACAATTTTGAAGCAAACCGCGTGCCATACTCAGTGGATATATACGCCCCCATTACATGATTTTGCCCGCGCTTTTACACACGCAGGCCTATACATACATTTAAATAACAATGCAAAGTTCACCGAGAGTGTGCCCTTTGGCACCAAGGTAACTGCTAGTTTGAATTTATCTGAATTGACGGTTGGAAATATGTTGAGGGTGTAAATCAACAACAGATGGGTTGGTGATAATAGATGCGTGTGTATCATGATTCTGCCGTACAATGTTGGTAATATAATCTGGTACTAAACCCATGTCTGAAGCACGCTATCTATAAAGGGCAAACCGTGTAAATGTATTAATGCTCTGAACTCAGAAACCATAACATATAGACCCCCAACACTATTTATTCTGAATCACCATGACTCCAGGATAGTTCTGAATACAAAACAACATGTTGAACACAGCACAGCAGAACAGCATCCTCCTGATGACGAACAGAGCACACTGTTCGAAACGTCGAGAAGTTTCTCACAATCGG
>JAVCKS010088681.1:9567-21700 GCA_032273685.1 Pteraster tesselatus | reverse complement strand
TACTACTTGCTAGTTTAGTTAGCTAGCTACCAGTGCAGTAGTTGGTGCTGAAAACGATTCATGTTTGTTCTCTCCCACAGCCTTTTGTAAAGTTTTTGATAGCTACAGGCCTAGCCTGGTAGCTTCAGCATGATCATACCATATTTGTAAACTTCCAAGGGCAATTATTTTGTAGGTAGAATTCAGATTCAATGTTGTGTTGCTATAACGTTTGCAACGCCCAACTGCACCGTACAGCCTTACTAAAGCACACCGTCACGCCTGCAACACCGCGTACCGCCTAACTGCAACAAACGGGCACCGCCCGCCTGAAACACACGTATCGTGCAATGACTCCAACGGACTTCCGCGACACGCAAAACAAATATTGCAATGGCCTAAAATAAAAACCAAAACACGTTTCAGATAGATAAAGTCTTCGTGAATTGCATAAGACAAGGTATGATTTTGTTTAAAAACGATAAATGTGGAAAAACCCACGATAATTATATAAACAAATCAGTAACGTGTAATATGTGTCATTAGTTTCTTTCTGTTATTTTTGGAAATTAATAATCCCTAACCGCTGCATGAGTTGTCTTTCTGTCTAAATTTACTCTCTAATACAACTCTGTATTTTTTGAAGTTCGGGTAGGGAGGGAGGTTTTATTTTTTTATTTTTTAATTTTTTTTCTACCTCATCGAGTTTTGTTGACATGTAAAAATATAAAATAAAGACTACTTTCTTCTTAAAATGGTTGTATTTTTTAACAATACAAAGAATCCTTCTATATCAATGCGAAAACTCTCAAAAGCCAGCGAAAAACGTTGCAATGCACATGCGCTGCTTAACAGCGCCAAAACGTTTTTTTATCTGGCCTAATGTAGCAAAATATACGGCCTAATAACTGCAAAAAATGTAGGTTCCTGAAATGGTAGCTTTCTCAAAATTTAAGGTTAGTGACACTAAACTAACAAATATTCATACCTTTCTTTCATGTGGTACCACAAAAACATGAATTATAAGAACTGCTTCAATTGTCGTCTTTATGCACTGTTATGCGCTATCCAGTTTTGTTTTGACATAATAATGGACCGGCGAGAACAAATGCCGCCCTCTATGGTAGGCCGCCATTGCTGGATCGGCCGGATTATTACTACAAAGATGGTTGAATTTCGGTTGCCTCCAGTTTTAAGGCAAGCTTTTCGGAGGCAACTGCTACAAGAAGGAGTGCTCAAAGTGTGTTTATTTCTAACCATGAATTTCGGAGGGGTTCTTGGACGTTAACATGGCGAAATTTAAATTCAATTTCATGAAAGACTTGTTGAGTTATGGCTGAAGTTCGATGAGCCCAAAAATGTGCAATAGTATGTCATGGGAACATAAGTCACATATCAATCACTTTAAAAACTGGCATTTATGTATTATTTTAAAAAACGTAACATGTATTAATTGTATATAAAGTAGTTGGTGCTGAAAACGATTCATGTTTGTTCTCTCCCACAGCCTTTTGTAAAGTTTTTGATAGCTACAGGCCTAGCCTGGTAGCTTCAGCATGATCATACCATATTTGTAAACTTCCAAGGGCAATTATTTTGTAGGTAGAATTCAGATTCAATGTTGTGTTGCTATAACGTTTGCAACGCCCAACTGCACCGTACAGCCTTACTAAAGCACACCGTCACGCCTGCAACACCGCGTACCGCCTAACTGCAACAAACGGGCACCGCCCGCCTGAAACACACGTATCGTGCAATGACTCCAACGGACTTCCGCGACACGCAAAACAAATATTGCAATGGCCTAAAATAAAAACCAAAACACGTTTCAGATAGATAAAGTCTTCGTGAATTGCATAAGACAAGGTATGATTTTGTTTAAAAACGATAAATGTGGAAAAACCCACGATAATTATATAAACAAATCAGTAACGTGTAATATGTGTCATTAGTTTCTTTCTGTTATTTTTGGAAATTAATAATCCCTAACCGCTGCATGAGTTGTCTTTCTGTCTAAATTTACTCTCTAATACAACTCTGTATTTTTTGAAGTTCGGGTAGGGAGGGAGGTTTTATTTTTTTATTTTTTAATTTTTTTTCTACCTCATCGAGTTTTGTTGACATGTAAAAATATAAAATAAAGACTACTTTCTTCTTAAAATGGTTGTATTTTTTAACAATACAAAGAATCCTTCTATATCAATGCGAAAACTCTCAAAAGCCAGCGAAAAACGTTGCAATGCACATGCGCTGCTTAACAGCGCCAAAACGTTTTTTTATCTGGCCTAATGTAGCAAAATATACGGCCTAATAACTGCAAAAAATGTAGGTTCCTGAAATGGTAGCTTTCTCAAAATTTAAGGTTAGTGACACTAAACTAACAAATATTCATACCTTTCTTTCATGTGGTACCACAAAAACATGAATTATAAGAACTGCTTCAATTGTCGTCTTTATGCACTGTTATGCGCTATCCAGTTTTGTTTTGACATAATAATGGACCGGCGAGAACAAATGCCGCCCTCTATGGTAGGCCGCCATTGCTGGATCGGCCGGATTATTACTACAAAGATGGTTGAATTTCGGTTGCCTCCAGTTTTAAGGCAAGCTTTTCGGAGGCAACTGCTACAAGAAGGAGTGCTCAAAGTGTGTTTATTTCTAACCATGAATTTCGGAGGGGTTCTTGGACGTTAACATGGCGAAATTTAAATTCAATTTCATGAAAGACTTGTTGAGTTATGGCTGAAGTTCGATGAGCCCAAAAATGTGCAATAGTATGTCATGGGAACATAAGTCACATATCAATCACTTTAAAAACTGGCATTTATGTATTATTTTAAAAAACGTAACATGTATTAATTGTATATAAAACAATAATTTAATGTTCACATTGATTATTGTATTGTAAATACCGCTTCTGATTATAACCTGTATACTACATGTAATGTTCCGCTGATGTTCCAAAAACTAGAGTGGAATTCTTTCATAAATCTTTTCAATATGTGGGTCCCTATTACTACAATAGACTACCAGATAATATTAAAGGAGCTGAGAATTTCTTAAGTTTTAAGCGGTTGCTAAAAACACGTTTTAAATGTAGAATGCATGTACAGCACATCCAACACTACTACATGTATCCTGTTTAATGCATGAAATCTGCAAATTACTCATCACTAAAGGCTTACTGTATTATTCTGTATTACATATAGTTCAATTGTTATGTATCATGTATCTCCTGGGTGCCTAGTAAGAATACACCGGAAGGTAATTCGCCTACCCAGGTTAAATATTGTGAAATATTGTGAAATAAATATATTGTTGTTTGTCTATGTGGTTTGGGGATTTATCCGTTGTTTAAAACACTTATCTATGTATGTTAATGGCATTGTTTATTCAAACTAAACATTATGTTGGCAGTATACATACATGTACATACATACCAAACAAAACATTTAAACCTCCAAGTTAGGCACATGAATCGCTCAAGTGATATTGTACGAGTACGACTTGAAACCAACGCGCTGTGTATATGACATAGCCGACAATTATATTTTAGCAAAACTTAACTCACAATTATAAAAGGAAATACAAAAATAAATAAATGTCCAGTCACGACAAACCTGATGACAACCCCTCCTCCCCCAAAAAAAAATCACCCACGAAAACAGCTCAGTGATCAGGGAGGTTTCGCAACCGAAAGTGTACGGATAGCGCGACGGATACGTCACAGTTTCGGTGGTCTTGCGACGTCACATGCGTTTATCAATCCGCTACGCGTACGTTCATAACGCATAGCATGCCCGGTACGAAACGCGCACGGCTAGCTAAACGTATGCGTACGCGTTCGAATGCGAAACCTCCCTATTATGTGCGTCGACTAAACATGAACGTCTACGCCGGCCTAGTACGTCTTCATGCAGGTGCCCCTAAGAATAACCGGGCAAAGGGTGAAAACAAGAGCCATATGGTTCTAGTTATCTGTCCAAAACGAGTATTGTACGCCCTCAATGTTATATATCAGTTTTCTGTTTATGGTTTTAATCGTCTGTTTTTGGTTTAATTAATTTTGGCCCTTTTGGCCGCCCATACGACCATTGCAGCACTACTTTATGTGATTCGCGCAGATCCCATCGAACGGGGTTTCTACTACCTCTATGGGTCGAACGGCGCTAGTACGGCGGTTGCACGGCGCTCTGATTGGTTGTTTGGCGGTTGTATCGCATGCGCACAAGTCGCACACAAGTTAAACACAAATCGCACGGCGCTGGCGCTTGCGCGGGGCTCGTGTACACGTTGTTCTATAAAATTGCAGCCACACGGCAGTTGCGCGGAACTACTTGGGCCGTTGTCGGATGTTTCAGAAGGCTAGTACATGTAGTAGAATTCTTAGTTTAGTGTTATACTGTCTAGCGATAGTTATGCAACCACTTCGCAGTTAGACTAATTGTGAACTACAACTGTAATGTTCACTACAAACGGGCTGTTACTGTAGTTTAACCTCCACCCGGGACGTCACCCTATTGCTCTACCGCTCCATTATTTTGAACGAATGGAGCGTTGGAGGCGATATCTTCTAGTTACGCAACAATACATCTCTTGAAAGTAAACAAAGACGCTCCATTCGTTCAAAATAATGGAGCGGTAGGACAATAGGGTGCGACGTCCCGGGTGGAGGTTAAGTCGCCTAATACACTCGGTAACGCGCCATTCGTGGGTAATAATGGCCCTCGGGCTTCGTCCTCGGGCCATTATTACCCACGAATGGCGCGTACCTCGGGCATTATCCTATACTGAAAACACACCGAACATTTTAGAAAGTGGATCTACTGCTCCCTGGCCCTAACAGTAGCAACAGCAGCAGTGGTACTGATGACTTTGATGTCTACTGGCTGGATTGTTTCATAGGTGTATTGATGCTTGTATCATTTCTTCTAATAGTAACATTCAATACGTTCTGTCTTATTGTGCTCTACCGTACCAAGATTCTTCAGGAACCTACTAAAGTCTTCATGATTTCTCTCAATGTGGCCGATTTAGGCCTATCTTGTGGCACGCTACCGTATATGCTGTGGCACTTATGTATAATTATCGGCCATTCGGAAATGTGATGTGTGCAGTAGACGATTGTTTTAGCAATTCTGGATACGATTGCATACACTCTGCTTTACTTGACAGAAATATTTGGACAGACATTGGTTATCACGATCTTGTACGTCCAAATTCTGAAGACATCTCTCAAACAAGCCCAACTCGTCGACCAAGAAAGACAACAGGTTTGGAACGGTAACCAGCGACACAGCAGTAATAGAAAATCTCTCACTACTGTGGCTATTATCACTGGCAGTCTTTACATTGCATACACACCCGTCTTTATTCTATTCGTTATGGAGAGCTTCTTCTATATATCTGTCGACGATTATGTTTGGGGAATTTGCTATATAATTCTTTTGTCCAACTCTTTGTGTAATGTGGTCATCTGTTTATTCAGAAACAAAGAACTCAGAAAGGAAGCTCAAATGATGCTCACATGTTGCTGCAAATAATACTGTAGTTGGTTCCACGATCGCCCATCATCAGAGTGACATTGTGGGTAAACAAGAAAACAAATCAACCTGCATAAAGAAAAACATGCTAGTGTGGTTGTTCTTTTGGAGGATACGTTTTGTTCAAGCAACGTGTGATGACAATGGGTCTTCAACCTTGGAGGCTCTTATTGTGAACATGGTATCCATACGACATTGTGGTATGACCTACTGGACGAACCAATCATATGACAAGGCCAGAACATATGCTCTTTACTAACTGCAAACTAACGAGGTTTTACATTTATTTATGTATTATAAACTATAAATATATAACTGTATACATGTGTATATATATTGTGTATGCATGACTTGTGGAATAATGCACAAGTAAACTTGAAACAAATTCAGAAATCCCGCTGATGGGATTGGGTTGTGTTATGTTCACGGTGCGTTATGAGAGCACACACACTCTATTAGCCGGTTGGAAGTAGGATGGACACAATAGGCAAAATTCAACTTGCATAAACGAACCAAGGGGTATGCATGTAGTTGTTCGTTTTTAAGATGAATTCTCGAGCAACGTTTTTAGACTATGGTTCTTTAACCTTGTAGACTAGTATTGTACCATGCAACCCCTGCAACGTGTAACACATCGTAACAAATCGTAGCAAGGAAAAGGGCCAGAACATGTTATTGGGTCCCATTATATGCCCTGCTTTGTGAAAGGAAGATGATAGGTTTCCGATTATATCAAACTTAAAGTGGTATTCACATGTATTATATTGTACATAAATATGTGTATATTTATTTAAGAAAAAATTGACACTTGACACAAAACCGACAGAAAACGACAGGAAAAGTACGTCAAGTTCGTTACGCGCGGTGTCACGGAACGCTGCACGTTAAGAATTTTTTTAAAACACAATTTAATTTTTTCTGGCCCATTATAAACATCCGAAAATCTTACTAATACTTTCAAATGCATATCTACGAAAAGGGAAAGTACATCAATAAAGGGTTTGGATTTTTCAGAAAATTGTAACAATTTGTGAATATTTTTGTTTTGAAAATGTACAGACTGAACATCCTTCAGGATAAAAAGTTGACTATTTTTATAGAAATGCCCAAATCAACCCCAATTTATAGGAAAACTTGTACGAAATGTATCAAGTTCTTATCATTTTCAATTGCAGGTTGGTGACCTTTACTTATTCCCAGAAAATGGAGACTGTTCTTGCAGTTATAAGACCCCACCCTGTTAGCCAGTATCATATCATTACACATATAATTATTACTAGTGGAGATGTTTGTTTCAAGAAAGTATTTTTCAATATACATGCACATGGCTCACATATTAAAGTATAGTCTACAATTCTGACCGTACAATTTCAAAGAAGTAAGTGTTAGTTAGGTAGCATCATGGCCACAATAAGAGGCATAACGGATTAAAAGCCTAACAGCATAAAGTATGCGTACTGACTATAACGCAACAAGCTGATTTATCTAGATGCGTAAACGCTGGGAATGGCAACGACCGTACAACCCACTAAAGTTAAACGAATTACACGTAGTATACCACTAGTAGGCTGGTCACAACAATAAGATGTTCAATAACAAGAATTAGCTTGGTATATTGTGCACACATAAATAATAGCGTAATTAAGTTACATGTGAATGAATGAATAACCTGACAAGACATCCAGGTCTTTATTGAGACCATTGATTATCCATTTAAGTTCAGTTTTGCGTCTGTTAATAATACTCCGAAAGTTATTAGAGATTAGAATGCATTTCACATCCTTAATAGAATGGTGTTGGTTAACATCTTCTGCAACCGGGAAACCAGCGGAGTTGTGGCGGATGAAGCGTTTGTGGTTATTCATTCACATGTAACTTAATTACGCTATTACGAGTAATGCCTCATATTCTGGCCATTAGGATTATAATTGACCTGATACTGTGTGGTTAAGCCCAAACGTAGCCGGCCTTTACGCGTCTAGCGATTTTATATTAACGCGCTATTCGTGCAGACGTAAATAAGTCTCGGTTTTAATATGGCGCGTTGCGTTACGCGTTCGTTGATATTTTTATTATGTTCGAATATTATGCTCGAATTTTTAAACCTTAGCTAGCTTGCAGTTGTTTCTAATCAGTCGCTGTTTTCGCTGACGAAGAACACAGGTGTGTGTGAAATATTCCAAAGAATAAATGTATATATTGCTTCCAAGTCAACGACTCCGACCTTTGGTTTTGTGTCAAGTGTCAATTTGACAAATTAGGCTTCAAAGTTGGCTATGCAGTAAACGATGTTAAATTGACATTGTACAAAAAAAGGTTAAAAAGCGTTTTTCAATTCTTTCAAACTCACATTATTGACATAAAAAAGTAGTGCATTGTTTTAGGGGGAATTTAAAGACCATAACTTCACTTTGGAACTAAAATCTCTAAAATGACACCAGGATGTAAATCGGCCATAGAGCTATATATATATATAGCTCTATGAAATCGGCCCATAACTACAAAATGTACAACTGCAGTTGTACGTGGCGACTCCCGACGGTTTTTCCCAGACCGCCACACATATACATGTTTATATATACACATATATATACGTATATATACACGTGTATATATATATGTTTTAATGTGAGCATTAATTATGGCATTATTGTTTCAATGCCATATCCGCAATGCTAATAAATAAATAAATTAATCCGATATCCGCAATGCTAATAAAGTAAACCATTTTATATGCAACATGCATTACTTGAGAGTTTATTACTTAGCAACACGGAGAAATGATGACAGTATTGTTAACATTTATCTTAGGATTAAAACAGTTTTGATAATAAAATAAATTTATGTACTTAAAACTATGGAAAATACATGTAGGTTGTGCCTTTCATAAGTATCTTTTCAATAATGTATAATGTACGTAGTATACCCAGACCTCACTAATCTCAATAACTCCTAGGATTAGTTGGATCCCACCAAAGACGTTGTATAAGCACACTAATATGTATACAGACAATAACTAAGTACATTGTACAAGGCCTACATCCCCAACAGGCCAACAATATTCCCATATGATTACACATACTGTATTCCCTGACACAAACACATGTACATTGTAGGCAATATTCATAACTACCGGTAAGCTGTTTACTGTTGCTTGGGTTGTACATGTACAATGTACAGCAAATACACAAGCTCTTAATGTCATAAGGTGCTATATTGTCACGTACATAATGCGGTGCCACATTAAGTCTGTTGTAAATGCACACAGAAGGGTCAATTTACCACCAACTTGCTTTAAAGAAAGTGATTGGAAACCATATTACTTTTTTGTTTTTCCAGGAGGAACATATTTTATTGACAGTGTATTCTTTGAGTCAACTTGGGAGCAGTGTCTAAGTGTGATGGGCAATGTAGAGTGTTTCTATAGAGTATACTGGGCAAGGGTAGTAAAAAGAAAAAGAAGAAGATTGTAATTTAACCAATTTACTGATTCATGTAATGTAAAATGATCACAGAATGCTGAAAATGAAGGAGTTGTTTGTATTCAGTTTACTGTCAAACATGTACATTGTACAATGAACTTGAAGTAATTTCACAGAGATATGACTGCATAAAAACGTAGGCTGACTGTTCTGTTTAACCATACACGTGTACATGTGGGATTTGTTTCTTTCATTCACCTCTTATCAAACGATATCTACCGGGTCTGACAGAATCTAACCAATTTTGTTTTCTTTCACAGCTAAACCTGGTAGGCTCTAGCATTGATAGGAGTCTACAACACAGATCAAAATCCATATAAATTCATACATGTACAATTATAGTCGATTATAATGCAGATTTACCCACACTTCCTAGGCAAGAGGGACTAGTCTACATGCACATTGCAACAGATACAAGCAAGTGGTTACTGTCTACTCGACCTAAGTGGGGCTGTTCCGGGAGAAGTTTAAATGTTATTCCACTGGACTACTGTACATGTATTTCACTTGATTCCAGATTCTGGCCGGCCACAGTTTGCCAGATAACTCTCCGCTTTTCAACATGTGTACATGTCGATGGAGGGCCAAAGCTGTAAACGTATTAACGTAAACAGGCCACCTGATGTGAATATGCATGTGAATATCTTCTTCAGCGGCTCCTTTTTTCTCCTTCCCAAGCCACTTCCGTGCCCATGTGATGCTGATATTACCAGGCAACCCGAGTGTACATATAGTCGTATTCGCCAGCAAACTCGCTCCCACTGCTAGCACAATGAGTTTAGTCTACAAGCACAATACATGTACATGTACACATTTTACACTATACAAGAGAAGGCATGCATATAAGTCTCATGTAGATATACATACTGATAGTGTGCAGTCTCATAATGGTACATCTACAATTGTACATATACGTGCAATCATGAACACATGTTGGGGATGTACCGGTACTCGTACGGTAATAAGTATTAGTAACGATGTGTCCTTTTTGGCCGTGTCTTTGCAGTCATACATGTACATGTACATCTCTTGATTCAAGAAGTGCACCTGTATGCCTTTGTGCATGTACATGTACACTGATTCTTTCGTAATTCACTCAGCATTCTGTGATGAAAGGGCAAATGAACACACCACATCAAAATTCTGTGATCACGTGAGAAATAAACTAGCGCCGTGAGTAAAGATGTATACATGTACTGTATACAATGTATAGTACAGCAAAATGTGGATGTAGTGTCAGAAAATACATTGCTTTATTAATATCTTTATATATTTAATATTGTTTGATTATTTAAATATATTTACCAGTAGAAGGTATCTGTAAAATCCTGCTCTTTTTTTTAGGGAGAGGGGGGGGGGGGGGAGGGGGGTGATTTACACAGAAAAACCCCTGACTCATTTGACAAACTGTAAAATTGTAAACTTTTCTGGCATAGGTATTTAATTTGGCTTATTTTGCTGTAGACAAAACTCCTGCAAATTAATTGTTGCACACAATTTTTGGGGGGGTTTAGGGGTGGTGGAGCAGAATTAAATATTAGCGAATTAACCATATGTAAAACGATTGCGAAATGTTATACAGTAATTGAAATACTTTATTGTACTTCATTCCATGTTAAAATTATGAATTCTTAGCACTGTTGTCAAATACATGTAATACAGTACATGTAGTTTATATTCATAACAAAATAATAAGCACCAGTATTGCTATTGTGTTACTGTACGTTTTTGTGTGTACGGTAAATGTATTAATTGCTGACACTGCAGAAGGGATCGATACATTCATTCTATGAAAAACAATGAAAACATGACGCAAGCCATTTTCCGCACAAATTTGTTAGTTGCTCATAGTTTCATACTGTGGGTGGTAACCTAAGCCTGCCGCACACGAGAGCTATCTGCAAAGCAAAAAGTCTGTTGACAATGTTTGCTCAGCACATACGACGTACATGTACTGTAAAAGCTCATCGTGTGCGCATGATTTTACGTGAGGTTTTGGCCTTACGAGGACAGGGAAAAAATGTTTAATATTTTCTCCCTGGCCTTGCGAAGCCCAAACTTGCGCACGCATGAGAGCTACTTGTACGTTCTGCAAACATCTTCGACAGAGGTTTTTGCTTAACAGATCAATTCCCAATTAATTTTCCACGGCTGGAATCGATCTGAAATCGGACAGCACATAATTATTTAATAAATGAATGTCTCCAGAAAATAAATGGTCAAAAACATGTATTGATACTTCGTCACCTGTAATCGTTCCATACATCAAATAAAAACTACATTGTCTTATTCGGCAATATAAACATTACAATGCAATGTAATATTCATCCAATTACAAATCTGATGAAGATTCGCTCGTCCACATATTTATAAACAGGATTTCCCTAACCGCAAGTAAAAATAGGGGTTCAACAGGTTACCAAGGAGGCAAAACTAGTATGGCAAATGTGGAGGAACGAAAAGCAAATAATTTATGTCAGCAAAAATGCACTGTCTACTGTATACATACATCCTACAAAGTGCATACGTGTACCTCATACCATAACTACAGTATAGAATATTTAGCTTCAGAGGGACTGTGACATCACAGCTGTTTTTACATGGTGTATATTTCAAAATGTCCACATTTTTATTTTCAAACATTTGGTCCAAATTCCACCAATCAACATACAAATGTAAATTGAAATTCACTTCTAAGAACACATTTGGATCAATTCATCATATTTGGGTATGATTCGTGACAATGTACTCTGTTACTGTTACATGGAGGTACACGTCGAACAGTACACAGTACATTTAACATAACGGGAGTTATAAACACGAAATCAATCTCTGCACTTTAGGAAACTGCACGCACCGGTACACACACATGTACGATAATAAAGAAAATAGACGGTACATTTATACTGACACAAAAAAGGGGGAGACTGCCACTAACCATGCCCCATTCTGGAACAACAAATGTGTAGGTACAGTATGTACTGCAGGTCATCATATACATACATGTACATATGGTCAAGGACTATGCGGCAAGTTCCATTTTCTCCCACATGTGTACTTCCACACACCCAAATTACGGATGTTTATAACGAGGTCACTAGGGTTAGTGGCAAGGGATAGGTACATGTA
>JAVCKS010088570.1:2580-21711 GCA_032273685.1 Pteraster tesselatus | reverse complement strand
AATGAGGGGAGGAAGGAGGAGAGGAAGGAGGAGGGGAAGGAGGGGAGGGGAAGGGGAGGGGGAGGGGATGAGAAGGGAGGAAGGGGAGGGGATGAGAAGGGAGGGGATGGGAGGGGATGGGAGGGGATGGGAGGGGATGGGAGGGGAGGAAGGGGAGGGGGATGGGAGGGGAGGGAGGGGAGGAAGGGGAGGGGGAGGAGGAGGGAGGGGAGGAGGGAGGGGGAGGAGAAGGGAGAAGGGGAGGAGGAGGGAGAGGGGGAGGAGGGGGGAGGAGGAATGAGGAGGGAGGGGGAGGAGGAATGAGGGGGAAGGAGGGACGATACAGGTCCAATTACGTCTGGGAGAAGTAACTCCTACTTAATACGTAACACACTTGTCTGTGCATATTTTGAGCTGCATAATTGAGTGCCCACTTGACACTGTGCTACAAAGGAAATTGTTATATTTACAATAAGGTTGTAACATAACTTTACTGGTAAATACTGGACTATTTTATTGCACAAGATGCGTTCCGTGACCGTGGGTTTAATGGACCATTTATATTGAATGGTACATAAAGTTACAAATAACATTGTAGTTACACAAGTGTAGTAAAAGTGTAGTAAAAGTGCATAAAACATCTGCCTATCTGTCTATCTAAAAGCACTTTCCCAGGTAGTTGTGGGGAGATTTATGATAGAGTTCATGATCCGCTCAAGGACTGTCTACATGTACAGTTATGTACCGGTACATACATGTGTACATTTCTAGTATCACAAACTTGAGGAAATGATCGAATGACGAATGCACACGTGAGGATTTGTCATTGAAGTGAAAAGTATTTTAAAGGTAGAATACTATGATAATCTATTCAGCGATTAAAAAAAGATAGAGAGAATCATAAATTTGTACCTAGAATATTTTGCTCTCACACATTCCACTACGTGCTGTTCCTAGAACCTACATGTACATGGGCCCATCGCTTGGGCTTAGTTTTTAACTGGAGGCACAATGAGAGAGACGGGAAAAGGCAACGATTTTTACAAATAGGAGTCACGAGAGGCTATGCTATGTTATGCTATGCTACAGTATGCTACGGTATGCTACAGTACGCTATCCTGTTTCAAACCAAGTATAGGCACATCAGGGTCTTCATTTACAGTAGCATGAAGCACCAGAGAGTATTTCTACTTTCCCTGGATTGGGTTGCTGCTAGCCCATCGCAAGTGCCGAGATGATAATTCGGAAGGTTCCCCTTGCTATTTCTTCTTCAAAATGACATGACAGGGATAAATCCATCTACGTAAATGTACATGTACATGTACTCGTTCTCAAAATGACTGGCAGGGGTAATTCAATTTTGACAAGAAAATAATACAGTGAATATGCTTGGAAACATTTTTTCTATGCAATACATACATGTAATGTATGGTGAGGCAAACGTACTAAATTACCACTTCCACATTCAACATTAATTCCCAAGGTTAAAGTTTGCAATAATACATGAACATGCACCAGCATGACACACACACGCAAACACAAAGTCACACACACAGTAGGGGGCATTGCTTATAAATTATGTACTACTAGTTGTAAACGGCTGCTACAAACATCCTACAAGATCATCAAGGTAAGATTTGAATGAGGCCGAAATTACGATGGCATGGGAGTGTTCTAATGTCAGAAACTTGGCAAGAATCCAAAAGCTTTCGATAAAATGTCAATACAACAAGACATTATCCACAACACAAGCAGCAGCCAGTAGGTAAGAACTAGCGATGTTGAAAGTCAATCAACCAACAGCGATCATGTGACAACAACAGTGACGTTCGACAAACAAATAAAATACTGTTGAATTGTTTGTTACACTAGCCTTGGTGGCACGATCAGACCATATTTTTGTAATGGTCCAAGGACCTTTTTCCGAAATAAAATGCAGATTCAATGGCTTGTGAGGTTCCAGGAACAAACTGTACTGCAATTTAAAATCAGACAACTCAAAGTATTTCAATTTTAGTGTAGCATATTTAGTCCGTTTTAATGGACATTAAAAAAAAATTGTAATTTTTAGCTTGCTTGTAATGGTATAAAACAAAAACACATTTTAGATAGATAAAAGCCTTGTAAGTTACATAAGACAGCCAGGGGCCCATTTTCAAAAACAAAAAACATGAAATGGATTTTACCTCAGAGAAGTTGAACAGTTTTAAAATGGTCTGATTATGATAAGTACATGTACACTAACCAACCAGGCAAGTATTAGGAAGCAGATTTTACTAGCCCAGGTTTTACAGGACTTTCTACACAGGGTTAGTAGTAACATTTTTAGCCTTGCAGGGGGGCAATTTTTTCTTTAAACAAAAACATAAATGAGTTTTACCTCAGGAAAGTTGAAAAGTTTTAAATATGGCCTGATTATGGTAAACTAACCAACCAGGCAAGTATAAAGAAAGCAGATTTTACTAGCCCAGGTTTTACCAGACTTTCTACGCAGGGTTAGTAGTAGTAACATTTTTAGTCTTGCAGGTCATCAATCATTGAATAGCATTAATCACAAATGCATCCTTGTTCCCAAAATAGATTTATCCCCCTGGCGCCCCCTAGATGCGGAAACGAATCAGTTGTTTTCATTTCGGTCACAGCAAGCTGTCATAAAAACAAAGTATAGTATAAAACCAGTCAAAACGGTTGGTTTAAATCTTTGACACTTTAGAGATCTTGCTAACTCAAGTTTTTAATTTTAAAACTGCCGAAACACGTATAAATAAGCTATGTTGTTTTTAATGTTCTTCTGCATGCATCCGGGTACTTTTGTGTATGTGACGTCACTTGTAATCAACGCTTTATGAATGGAATAGCGTAACAGATTCTGTCTTAATACTGGTAGAGAGGGGCATCATTTGATTCGTATTAGTTTCACTAATCTGGTGTCGCTCGCGGGAAAAAAACTAATACATGTAGTAACAAAAATAGTACGGGTACTCCACTTAGCAACCGACAGCTGCTGGGTACCCAGACATCTCTTTTGCACATGTCGTGCGATAAGAATAAAAATTCACAGGACCCAGCTGTCTCGGCCAGCTACCACAACTTGCACAAGTCCACAACTCATCGCTGACAATATCGAAAGAAATGGCCACCCATAATGAATAGCTTTTTGTTACAAATGATCAACTTCAAGAATGTTTGGAGTACATGTACAGATGTACTGTACGTATTGGGGTGTTTATAAAACAAATATTGACTGCTTTCACTTATGGGCTAGCGAAACTATTCCCCCGGCGACCCCTGGTGGTTCAGGGATTTCCTAGCGAGAGAGGGTTCGCTGTATTAACCCACCTCATCAGTCAATATTTGTATTATAATATTTATCACTATAGTAAACACTAACAGATTGTCAAGTACACGTGTATTTAAAGGTTATTTCAAGTTATCTGAGGCAGAAGACACCAATTCCGAAAGTAAATAATAAAGAATTTCAGAGAGGGATTTAACAGATACATGTACCATAGTTACAGCGTCTCTAGTATAGCCTAGGTATGCACCAATTCATCTGTGATGTATTAAAACCCAAACTCTGTAACCAGTGATAAGAGCGCACCTATTCTTATCAATAACAAACATCCGATGTGTCTCATATTAACTAAAGTATTACCGGCACTTTATTATAGGATTTATCTTTCAGATTATAGTCAATGTAATCTTGTATGTTAAGCAATCAGCTTGGACAACTATTATTGTATTACGGTAGATTATTGATTGATCTGTCTGGACCGAGGTAAAAGGAAATGTAGACATGAACTCTGTATTTTGCAGAGTGTTGGCAGAGATAATTACGTACATTATTAATATAATATTATCTAATAAGTAAAAGGAAATGTACATACGGTAGTAGACATGAACTCTGTATTTTGCAGTGTTTTGGCAGAGATAATTATGTAAATTATTTATATATAATATTATAATATTATAATATGTAGAATGTCAACATCTGTAATGGTCAACCCAGCTAGTTTGGAAGTGAATAAGTTTTACCTGTTTGAATAAACTCTTCGACACTTCTTTATTTATTAATAGTCATTTCATTTGTTTATTTAAAAGAATCGATGACCCTTTCCCGACCCCACCCCGAGCTCCCCCCTTGGGTACACCACTACCCACTGGACTAGGCGCCCTGGGTCTACAATAATGCCTGGATAGACCCTAAGATTAGAATTAAGACAGTTATATTATTAATTTAAAACTAGAATTACAAAGATCTACTAAACTATAGCAGGCCTATTTTAGATTTAGATTTTTCCCGGTGTTGGTAAAATGTCCACATGCTATAATAAATCAACTGATTAACAACTGATCAATGATCCACGATCACCAGGCGATAGCATGCACGCCGTTAAAAAAAAGACCGAACCTACATGTAGGCCAATAAACAAAACATCGACACTGCGCGAAATAGTTGTGTTAGTTACATTCTCACAACCGTCACAAACATCCCCGTTTTAACCATTAGAATAGAACATAGCATGCTTGGGTATATACGTACCATAATGTAGTTTATCTCTCTAGGTTAAGTGGAGTGAAAATTGTAGATAAAATGACAATGTTTATCCGACCTTTTCGGCGAACGAACCCATAGGCAATTAAACACAGGCACGAGGCTGGTTGGGTGTTTTTGTGTACAAACTGTTCAGATTTCCGGGCCTAGTGCAATAAACGCTCGTACGTATACGTATAGTAAAGAAGTCTTGGGCACAAGCCAGTTATTCTACCGAACAATATATTTTCAAGGCAAACAATTGCATGGTGACGTCACTAACGTTTGGTCAAAAGACTACACAAAATGATAAGGATCATCACCTGATATAGTTTTAGTGCCTCATTAAAATATTGGCGATTTTAATAATATTGAATACATGTGCATTTTTTTCTATATTTTGTAAAAACATTTTATTTAATGAGGTCGTATAATGTTCGTATGTTCATGTTAGACTTGGTACATGTAGTTGATTTCTTTTATTTAAAATTCAGTCGCCCGGCCGTGTGATCATAATTTTATAATTTATTTTCCTCGAGAAAATCTTGCATAATTTGTCATTTATGTTTATCTCATTTATCCATCATTTATTGTGTTTTTAAGGAAACACTCAAGTCAACTCAAGTTTATGACGATCTGAAAGTGAGAGAACGAAAGAAAAATCAATGGCCTGATCTAAAACTGCTGTTACCGTTTAGTTATGCGCGACATAAATAATGTGGGAGGATAACGAGGCGTTGTCTCGCTTTAAGCCAATGAAATTGTGTCATAATTGTGGTCAGATGTTGCATGCTGGGTGGGTAATGTCTGGGCGTTTTCCGTCATTAGCCAATGAAAAAATCCTGTTGTGCATAATAAATATGTGATGACGCCGTGGCACTGCGCGCGCCCTCGCCTCGCAGTCGTCGCCCCCCTCTTGCGAATTCCAGCGGCTGAAATATAAATTTTTATTCGATGTTTTACGAGCGAGAGAGGGCGGCAGGCACATTTTTTATAAACAAAATGGCGGACTATGGTCACGATTCTGGGGGAAGAGTAAAGGTTTGAACAAGTTTATTTCAGCATAAAACGTATTGCTTAGTATTAGTATTTTCCAGTAATATTGTACTAGTCTTAAGACATATGTGACTATAGTATTGGTCTTGATTCGGTTTTGCTAGCTTTGTTGGCGAGTAGGTAGAGGTTTTGTGAAGCCGTAGCGGTGCGGTAAAGCGGCCTGTTGAGTGTTGTTGACAAGCGCCAAGCGCCATGCGCCCGTTATTTTGTGTAGGCGCAAGACAAACTAGGGCGGGGAGAGGAGGTGGAGGGCGGGGAGAGGAGGTGGAGGAACATGGAAGGAACTTTTACTGTTAGATTAATTTACTTTGTGCCTGAATCATTTATCCAGATTCTGTGCGCATTGCCATTAGTTACAATTTCTTTCTAATTCTAGCATTCTTCAGAGACACAACAAAGATCATCTGAAAACAATTTCCACATTATCATCATCTGCTCATGATGTAGCTTTCTTCTGGTTTTATCTGCTACACAGTGTTGGACGCACGTGAATCCTTCATTTATTTCCGCCAAAACAAGTTTAACAAAAGCAACATCCATTCAATTTGCAGGGTATCAACTTGGTCAAGCCTATAGTGTACGGTAATATCTCGCGCTACTTTGGTAAGAAACGAGAGGAGGATGGCCACACCCATCAGTGGACGATCTATGTCAAACCATATCGGAATGAGGTCAGTGATGAGCCTAGTCAATGGATCGTTAGCGTTAGGGTGTAGTTTGTTAGGGTTAGGGTGTAGTTTCTTAGGGTTAATAGGGTGTAACGTCAGAGTTTTCATCACGTAGTATACAGCTTCGATGCTGGCTTCAGTGAACTGACTTGTGTGAAAAGCTACTCATAAAAAGGTGGGAAATTCTGCAAAAATCACGGAAATCACAGTAGAATGCGGAAAATGGCATTTTTTTGGTATGTTTAATTTTTTTAAATGTTATTTTAAGAACATAACTAAATGAGGGAAAAAAAAAAAAAAAAAATGAATGTACCTGATTATGAAAAACAGCTTCCAAATCATCCCTTGTGATTTTAATATCGACAAAAGTTTACAATAATTCCGTTTGGATTGACGTAATATTATGGGCCATTTCCCGAAAGATGTAAATGCAGGCGGCAATGCCAATGTGGGGGGGGGGGGTGGTATCTGTAAAGTTAACCAATCATCATTCCTCCAAAAAGGTCAAAATTATTATACCTTTACAGCTCTAATTCTTTGAGATTCCTTTTAAACCATACATATGTTTTGGGTTTTGTTTTTCACCTTCAACAGGATATGTCGACGTATGTAAAAAAAATCCAATTCAAACTGCACGAAAGTTACACCAATGCACTTCGAGGTTAGTTCAGTTTCCTTCCAGTTAATCCTTCCAGCATTTGCTGAAACCCAGATTCCTAAAACATTGTGGGTGGAGGGTGGGGCAGGGGGGTGGGGGGTTGGTGTTCTCTAGTATTATAACAGTGTCTCTGTGTTGACTCTTTTATGGCAGTTGTTAGCAAACCACCGTACGAGATCCAAGAGACAGGATGGGGAGAATTTGAAATCATCATCAAAATATTCTTTGTGGATCCAAACGAAAGACCGGTAAATATTGTTAATTTTGTATATTTTGGTAATTGCTTGCATATGTACACGCGTTTTATGAAGCACAACAGCAGCAGAAAATTGTTCTTTGAGAGAAGGTGGTAATACTCAGTGGGTCTCAATTGTCGGCAGAAGCGATAGACCTTAGGCATATTGGCCATCTTAGAGGGCAAACCCTTTATTCTGTTGAGAATAAGCACGAGCGGACCTTTTGAACGTTTTTGTCACTGAATTAAAATGACAAAAGATAATACTACGCATAAGGTCTATAGCAGAAGCAATAGCAGAGGCGACAGCAGAGCCGACAGCAGAAGCAGAAGCATCAATAAACGTACACACTCTTGTCAACATAACTGCCAGTTTATATGTTTCTCTCTGTGTGGTTCTAGGTGACTCTGTATCACTTCCTGAAGCTCTTCCAGACAGACACGAACTTATTCCTCGGCAAGAAGACGTTGGTCTCTGAGCACTATGACGAGATGGTAAGGTAGTCTTGGATTATAACAAGTGGTTGTGATAAACATTTAGTTTCAATTGTCTGTCGAACATTCATGCCCTGGTATGTCGCCCTCTCTAAGAACATGTCTTGGGATATTACCCCCTCTAGGAACAGGTCTCTGGATTTTGCCCTCTTCAGCCGAATAGAGAAAACCATAATATCTGTTGCTATTTTCTTGTCCGGCAGATTTTTCAGGATCCAACAGCTATGATGCAGCAGCTTCTATGCAGCTCCAGGGTACTAACCCTGGGAGCTCACAAGCACGAGACGGACTGTGAGTGGTGCTAAACATGCTCAGCTTTTTAGGTCATTACTAGCGGGGGTAACCCGGTGCCGCCTGGGTTATAAAACACATCCGTGTCCCTTTTTTTTCCCTCCTTTTTTCCCCCCTTTTTTTTTTTTTTTTTAAATTTCAGAACCACCGTGAGGTCATGGTGATTCAGAATATTTATGGTGTTGGGGGTCTATGTGTTATGGTTTCTGAGTTCAGAGCATTCATACTTTCACACATTTTGCCCATAATGTTCCGCAACAGAATTTACATAAATTTGCCGATAGCAGTCAAGAATAATCCCTTTAAGAACCACTTTATTTTGTCCAGAAAGGTTAAGTTAACATTTGGTGTCCCATACTTACGGCACTGTATTCTGTTTCGTGAAATCTGCGGCAGGTTCTTGATTTCTGTTTTTTTTATACTGTATCTGTCTTGATCAACTTACCTACAAACTCTCCATCATCATGGCTCTAACTTCTGATGGTAACATTTCTGACGCACACACACGCACACACGCAGTCAACGACCTGGAGGACAAGACGGTTGGGGCCCTCCAGTCGGCTCGGAAGAAGATCCGATTTGAGATCACGGAGCTCAACGACCGCCTGAAGCAGAGCAAGGAGACGATCACTCACTTCAAGGAGGAGATCCGCAAGCTGGAAGAGCAGGAGCGGCGGAAGGAACGAGAGAGGGCCAAGGAGAAGGTCACATGACCCTCCGAACGATAACGCTAATCTTCTAGGGGGGGATTAGATGGCTCAGGATGAGCTTCCTGAATTTGATCACTTCAGTGTGGTCACCAGGTCGTCGTCATTGCCATCGTAAACGTCATCATCATCTGAACAATATTTATGGGTTGATCAGCCTCTGCCGAGTTGTCAACCAGGTTCCATTTTTTCCCTAGGCTTGGATGGACTAATTAAGCAGTATAGGCGAATGTCCTATGAGTGTCACTCATACAGATGTAATAAAGGCTAGAAGGGCTCAGTCCAAAATAATGCCTGAAAGCCCACACAGGGGCCAACACATAATCTTGTTTGTACGCCCCCCCAAAAAAGAAAAACAATATGGCGGCACGCGGCTGCATCGGCTTCGATCTTGCTCTAGCCAACCCCTGTGAGTTAGTCCTCTAACCTTTGTTTGCTCTATCGTGTTACCAGGCTGGTGGACCAAATGGACCCATGCTTGCTCGTGAAGAGTCCGCATTGAAAGTTATGTTAGCTTACAGTAAGCTGGTACTGGTGAGATTATATATATAGTTGTAAATAAAATTGGAAAACCGTTGGCAAGAATAGCGTGTTGTGTATCTTTATATATTACGTTTGGTATCTAAGTTCTACCAGCTTTATAAACTGCAGTAAAATATCGATCTTTTCCTTGTCTAAGTTTGACATGGAATTTTGTGGAACCTTGCTCCTCCCGGAGCCGGCCCCACGCACTTTCTAGCCCGTAGTGTGTGAGCAGAGCCGGTTTCAGCCAACCTACGGACGAACCTAAGCGGGGGTTTTGCTTGTAGGAGAACGTTTTTCAAAAGCGCCGACTAAGTCGCAAGCCTCTAGGGGGGCTGGGGTATATTCTCCCCGGTACCGTTTTGAAATATGGACGCTCTGGAACTACTTTTCCAGCACTTGAAGCCAGGCTTAGGTCGCCCTTGCCTTACGATCCGATCGTGTTCTAATTGAACTCATGTCAGTTTTGCGGAGTGACTCTTGAAACATCGTCGATCCGCTTTGGCTACGATTCATGACCGTGAGTTGTGGAAAATAGAACGTGTTCTATTTCTACGATCCAGTCACAGACTGGATCGTAGAGCATTGCGAGTGGTCACAGAGGTGCTCATGTCGCTAATAGGCGATTTTTCAGTCGCAGGTTTCGAAGAATTTATCGCCGATCAACCTAAAATAGTCAGGGACTGGGTCGTAGGCTAAGGGTGACGTAAACCAGGCTTTAGGCCAATTTATTATGTACACAAAAAAAGGCTCGGTGAATCGATCGTCATTTCACACGCACGAAATACGATATCATTTACCTACGACGGCCAAATGGGCAATAACTAATTTTACTTAATACCTAGTTGAAATTTACAAATTACAAAATAAACTTTCAGGGGAACCCAACATTGTAGCCGAGTCCTATCAAGTTCGATCGCTGCATGCAGTGGCATGCCGGTCCATGGCAAGGCTGTTCCGCTGTCTGACAGCTGAAAATATCCGTCTGAGCTTGTTGCTCGCGGGGATTTTTCTTCTCCCGACAGAGGTTGGCTCGCGGATGGAGATATATCTCCAAGGAATTTGGGATGGTTGGATACTCTGAAATAATACATGTGCAGAACTTGGGTGGTGTACAGCCATAGAGCTAGAAGTAGTAAAAAATGGTACAGACTAGGCCGTATGGGGAATCACCGCGCGCTCATCCGTCTCGACTGTTTTGATGTGCGGAATTCGTTCTTAACGCTGTGCGCGCGCGTTAGTTTCAGTATTAAACTATGTTGCACAAAATACAACAACAGTCAACAGCCAATTAATTAGGTTCTGCCAATAATGTGGTATTAGTAATACTTAGTAATAAATAGTACTACTAGTTTTAATGTTATTGTTTCCAAGCGCTGACATTCGGATGATGCTCAGTCTTGTGAATCGACACCAAAACTTTCTTAACTGCCGGTCGCTTATTTTCATCCTTGCGTTCATTACAAGCCAAGGTAAGCATTTTAATATTATTTTGCGCTTTGTCTGTGAGTGTGTATCCTATATTGTTCATCTGTACATGTAGGCCTACATGTAAATGTACATTGAAACTTTAAATAATAGTGTGGTCACAACTATCAAACGTCATTATCCGCAAAGTTCCAAGTTGAGCCTATAGAAAGATCTACAGTTGATTATGTATTTGGTTTCTTAAGATGCTATCTGCCACTGGCGTTTGCTCGCTGTCGCCGCCAGCCCGGATAGTACTCGATGGGCTGCGTGGGGGTCCTGGTCGGAGTGCAACGTCACGTGCGGTGATAAGGGACCGTACTACGGTGTCCGAAGCCGACGCCGTGAACCCGCTACTGGGGGCGAGCAGCTGAACGGCTGCCGATTGACTAGCCAGCCGACCGTGCAGGGTTCGGTCCACGATCGGCCAGAGTTTGATATCCAAGTGGAGCGCTGCAATAGTACCCGATCGTGCTTGTCAACGGCTGCCGGGACACGAGTACGAAGAGGTATAATATTAATAGTCATTCTAGTAGTAGTACTAGGTTGAACATTACTAGCCAGAATTACTTGCAGCTTGTTATATTGCATCGGTTTTCAACAGTTTCGGTAAATAGTGGCGTAGCTCATGGGGGGATGGGGGGGATGGGGGGCATGGGGGAGGGGGGATGGGGGGCATGGGGGAGGGAGGGATGGGGGTGGGGGAGGGGGGGGGGCGTGGAGAGGACGCTCCCTTCCCCCATAACAGTCGCTCCCCCCTGAGTCGCCCTCACTGGAAAGATATACCCTCTCACCGAACTAAATTAGGATTCTCCTGACTTGGATAACACAATTAAGCGTTAAGTTGACTCAGAATGCGGGAAATCGTATTTCAGATGTTGTCTGGTGCCTTATACTAGGCGCGAAACGCTTCATGACCTTGGAACCCCCACCCCTGTTTTAATATCAAACCCATCTTCCGCTCCCAATGGAGGCGATTTTATTTCCCTGCGACATGTTCTTGAATAAATATCTAATCCATACATTTATAAAGTGCACTGTACACGGGCCCAGCTCCCTGAACTACAGGGTTATTCTTAAAAGGTTCGCGGTATGACTTGTTCGTCGACATTTGCCTATCGTGTTTTATACGCAGCAAGTCGCGGTCAGAGTTTGAGGAAAATAAGTCGTGATAATGGCGCTGGCAGATTTCATATGGACCCCAAACCTAAAGCCACACCCACAGTCAAGGCGCCACAAGGTAGGTGTTTTTGTGGCCCATTTTATGTTAGTATGAATCGGTCGGGTACAGGCCGTCAGACCTTCTATAAGGTCGGTGGAGGAGGAATTATATACAATAAATGATCGACCAGCAATTAGTGCAGTAGGCAGTATGGCCGGATAAGTATATAATGTGGGTTGCCAGATCCAACTCCCGGCCCGGGAACACAACAGGAATGAACCGGACGGATGACAATGGCGTTCTGGGTTCAACTTCTACACGAGATTCTGAGTCGGTCGTTCTGTGTTTGTCTTGTTACTTTGCCAACAGCAATTTTAGTGGGCTTTGCGACCGGCGCTAGAGCTTGGCAAAAACTGAAAAACTAAGAGACGATAATGTTTTCGCCTCCGTTTATTTGTTTGTCTGCAGTGCGTCTGTTTGCTTGTTTGGTTGGTTGGTTGTAAACAGTGAGTTCTGGATTGATTTTGATGACATTTTGTGGATTCTTACGGGATTATGATTATGAGAGTATAGAAGTCAAGGTTGAAATCAGCTGAGATGGGTGTCATTTTGTAACTTTACCAAACACATGCATCCCATCCAGCATTGTCAACGGGGTCCGGTCTACAAAGAGCCCCTCTAGTAAGATCGGGAGTTAGATTTGTGTTCTGGTTGCAGATTTAGCACTGTATGGTACTTCGCTGGTCAGTCTCGTCGTCATGAGCTGACACATGAGCTGAACATGTATACATAAAATATGTTTACGGTTCTCTTTAGCTGTAGTCGCGCATGGAACTGAAAGGGTTTTCGGCAAGTGTGCGTCTTTGAAAATGGATGTCTCTTGTAAATATAGGGGCCTCCCCCAAAATGTTTGCCCTGGGCATCGGACAAGCTTATAAACCGGCCCTGCTAACTTATACGCCGATTGCTAGTTTTATATCATCTTCAAAACATTTCAAGTATCCAGCTCTGTTTGTCCGAGGCAAACCGATGAGAGTAAAAATCAGTGTCGAGTTTTAAAATATGTAATTAATTTGTGCCTGGTAGTTAAAATTTGAGCGCGCCAAATTACAAAATGCACGTTTGTTGATCTTTCAAAGAAACCGCGTGTTCGCGCGGTGCGCGCCGGGCGCGCGGCCCCTGCATGCTGCTGCGCGGTGCGCGCCGGGCGCGCGGCCCTGCATGCTGCATGCTGCGCGCTGCGCTGGTGCAAGCTATCGATCTGGGGCGCGCAAATTTAAAAACAACTGACAAACAAACACTGTTATTGTTAATGTTAATTAGGCCTTTGCAACGTAAAGAAAACACTCGTGAGATATGAACATTAACACTCGTGGAACATGGCTGGAATTATTTCTAACGGTGATAACGATATTTGCAGTTGGACAAGGTACAATAATTTTTACCGGTTCTAAATCCTGTTTTGGAATTGATATTTTAAGACAAATTGGAGGAAAACGCTGTTGTTTTATGGGGAAATATAATTGTGAAAGTTTACACCTAGTCTAGGCCTATAGCTACTTAGTACTACAGTTTCGCAGTATTTCTTCTCAATTTTGCTGACTGAATGTGCCAATAGCGTGCAAAGGGTTAAGCAGACCCAGTTTTACTGCTATTCTATATATATATATATAGCAGTTGATTAGACAGTTTTGGGGGTCTGTTATTCATTTTAAAAAAATGTTCTACGAACGCCGTTTTGAAGACTCTGCATCAAGTAGGCCTAAGTAGGCCTACATGTAATGTACGTATTGCTTGATTGGGTATAGCAGCTCGATTGATGGGCCCTAAGGATAATTCTAAGGATGACGCAATGAATGATAATTCTGCTTCAAATTATGTTTTTCAAATCTATGAAAAAGCTACAGGCAGCAGTGGCCCATGGGCCGAATGGTCTAAATGGGAGCCGTGCTCAGCGACCTGTGGAAGTGCAACCAAGTTTCGTACCCGAAGGTGCGAAACCCTACCAAAAGAACCATGCGAAGGGAAAAACTTCGATAGCAAGAAATGCAAGAACTTGGATCCATGCCCACCCGAAGGGGGAGGGGGAGGGAACCAAGGTACACGGAGTCCTCACCATAGAGCTGTCGTACGCGTCAATCTGAATTTTGCGGTTTGCAAATTTTGAACTTCCCAGCCCCCAGTTTCGTTTTATTTTTAAACCGCCAAACTTCGGGCCTCAAATAAGTGCCCAAATCCCTCAGAGGCGGAGCTTTTTTTGAGAATATTTCTTTCACGCGTTACGCAGTATATAGCGTGAAAGTTTTGTCTTCACGTAGCGAGTTCACAGTACATGCAGTGAATGTTCACTGGCGTGTGAAACATAGGGCGCTGTACCCGAGGTAAGGTTATTCTACCAGACGGCCTCACACAAGGCGGACCTGTTCTAATATTTTTGTAGCAATTTTGTCTAAAACATACATAATAGACCAGACAAACTGTCTGATCCGAAACGGAAGATAATTACATGTATTTGCTAATCGGCAATGTATAATGAGGCCCAACATTGGTGGTGAGACATAGACAAATGGGCACAGGTTTCATAGTTTTTCCTACAATTAACAGAACGGTTTTTATCTATGTTTTTCCTGGGCGAGTCCATCGAACAAAACTAAAATACAAACGCCGAGGGTTTGTCATTACGGATCTAGATGTACAAAATGTTGTATAATTTCCTGTCTTAAGACAGATTTGTCTTAGCTCGTGTCTTTACACGATTACTTTGTTATAATTGTAAACAATGTTTATGTATTTCAAGATATGAACATGTACGTGTTACATTGGAGTCTGCCTTAATAAACCTGCAGTCTGGCATCGCCATTTAAATGAAGTGGTTATAGGTTTGTTAATGTGTTTAGGTTAGCCAAGGCGGGAGAATTACTAGGGGGATCAGGGGACGTGTACCGTCGAAGTTGGCAGGCCTATCTAGCACATTTTGTCGGAGCAAATGGCAGGATCGCGTTAGTCGGGCCTGTATCAAAGGGGATTGGATCATCAACATATTGACACCGGTTGACTAAAAACCGACCGTGAATAAACCAACGAACAGCAAACAAACAAGATTAGGCCTACACTTATTACGTAATGGGCTTCCGTCGTTACGTTACTCAATAATATTACATGCAATACGTAGTATTTATAAATGAACTGGAAAATCGAAATTCTTACTATGTACAAAACTATGGCCATGTCCCCAGGTTACGACCAAGGTGGTGCAATGGCTTATATGATGGAGGACGACTTGAGCAGCGATGGAGGTGGAGGTGGTGCGAGTGATGGTGGTTACGGTGGTGGTGGTGGTTACGGTGCTTATATGATGGATGACGGCTTGAGCAGCGATGTAGGTGGAGGTGGTGCGAGTGATGGTGGTTACGGTGGTGGTTACGGTGCTTATATGATGGAGGACGACTTCAGCAGCAATGTAGGTGGTGGTGGTGCTGGTGCGGATGAGGGTGGTTACGGTGGTGGTGGTTACGGTGGTGGTGCGGGTGAGGGTGGTTACGGTGGTGGTTACGGTGGTGGTGCGGGTGGCGGTTACGGGACTGGTGGGGATGAGACTGGTGGGGATGAGGGTGGTGGTGCGGGTGGTGGTTACGGTGCTTATATGATGGAGGACGGCTTCAGCAGCAGTGTAGGTGGTGGTGGTGCTGGTGCGGGTGAGGGTGGTTACGGTGGTGGTTACGGTGGTGGTGCGGATGAGGGTGGTTATGGTGGTGGTTACGGTGGTGATGCGGGTGGTGGTGCGGGTGGTGGTTACGGAGGTGGTGGTGCGGGTGGTGATTACGGTGGTGGTGGTGCGGGTGGTGCGGGTGGTGCGGGTGGTGGTGCGGGTGGTGCGGGTGGTGGTGCGGGTGGTGCGGGTGGTGGTTACGGTGGTGGTTACGGTGGTGGTGGTGGTGCGGGTGGTGGTTACGGTGGTGGTGGTGGTGGTGGTGGTGCAGCAGGCGGTTGGGGTGCCTGGAGCCAGTGGCTATTCTGCTCGGCGACGTGCGGTCAGGGAGAGCGGATCCGAGAACGTCGGTGCGGCAGCCCGTCGTCCACCGGCTGCTATGGAAAATCTACCGAAAGCGGAACGTGTTCTTCCTCGCAGTTGTGTGAAGGTGGGTGTACATTCACTGCCCCCTAATAGAATTACTCGCTAGTGCGTCCCCTATGAAAAGCCCGTGCAGTCGGTTGAAGCCATCACCGATCCGCCATCTTACCACTCCCATTTTTTCAACGGAAATTAGTCATTCACTCCGAATTTCGTATTGGGGGGAAATGTCGCGGCCTGGCCGGGGATCCAGTATGTTTTAGGAGTGGTATAAGATGGCGGATCATCAGTGGCTTCAACAGAAACATATACATGTACCAAGAGTGTCACCCAGTTCGAATGGGTACATTCCGTTACGAGACCCACCGGGCCGGGTTTAAACTGGTTCGAATGGTATGGGTCAATAATGTAACTCGTATGATATTAGACACTATAGCTCTTACTACGCAGTGTTTATTTGCAATATTTGGGACTAAAAAATAGGCCCTACCGGTAATACAATTAGTTTTTTACTATAGGCCATTTATGCAAATGTTATACATACTTTCTTCACGGACCACTTGGCGGCTTGAAGCTTTGTGAAGAAAGAATGCACATGTATAGCAATATGATATTCCAAGCCTATTCAAAGTCTATAATTTGCTGTCTAGGTCTAAGAAAATAACCCGTTTTGATCTAATCACCTTGCAGGCAGCACGACGTTGCAAGAACAGGAAGTCATCCAAGGTCTTGGGACGGTGCTGAGCTGCAACGCCGCGTGGTACTTACTCGCGCATCCAACAGCCACGGTAGCCTGGTACCGAAACGACGAGGCTTTGGTTTTCAAATGTAAGATCGAGGCTTCACCAGGCTATAGCTATAGGGGAGACGATTAATAAAAAAGTTGCTTTGGAAATCAAGGAACACTATTCATCAGTATACGACCCCTTACACTTATTCTTTTGTTTGAATCGAAATATATACTTAAAATGGCACCAACGGGCTTTCGCACATCAAATACAAAACATTGCTTGTACCAGTATCGCCGCATCTAGCGCGCTAAACAGAAATAACGACGAACAATGGTAATCAAATTGGGAAACTTAGAGGGCCGCGCGCGGCAGCTAGCCGAGCATGACCGTGAGGTAAAACAACATGGCGCTATCCATTAATTATTAATCCAATAATAAATAAAAACCGTATAAAACGTTTTTAAATGAACATTTATTTAATACAATGTGTACTATTGTGGCATGACGAACAAGCAATGTTTTTCCTTGATGAAACGGTTCCTTTACGTCGTGAAATGTCCACTTAAATTCGGCTTGGCGGATGGTATTAATTGCTGGACAGTGGAGGGATTACCGTATATAGGCTGTAATTGCGACACTTCAGAATACTTTTGATTTGTTAATAAAGTTGTAACCTGACAAAACTGAATGGCGTTTCCAGCCTTATACCGCTGACGTGGATAACGAACCAGACGTCTTCGGCGGTAATAATCGCCCCACTTCTCTCTATATGTTCTGTTTGTATAACTATACCGCAGGGGGACAATCCGTGGTTAACATGGCGGACCTGAAGATTACAAGTGCGGGAGAGGAAGATGAGGGTATTTACGCATGCGCAATTGTAAACGAGGGGTCTACTACATATAACACGGTTGTTATTCTTAAAGGTACGCATGAAGACAAAAATATAAATATATAAAATAGAAATTGATCATGGCCGAGTAATTAATTGTTTACCCTTTTTTAAAATTCGTATGGCCTCTGTAAACTTGATCAGCTTTTTATAGTTTACTGTGTTGTCATATCCCCGGCCACCAACATCCATCCAGCCTCATTGAGTACCCGTTTACGAACTGACAAACATGAACTCGTCTACGTCGGCAGAGGTGCGAAAATGGCGGGGAGTGTTGGTAACTGAGATGGACTTCATTGAACTTTTCCAGTAACGGAAGTGGATTGGAGAAGTAGGACTGTACGGAAGCCCGTTAGGGCCATACAACAACCTTTTTTCTGTTGAATACTCAAGTTTTAAATGTACATTAATACACCTATAAACTGACTTAAATATTCAATTTTCCTAGGAAAACATCTAATTGTTTCAGGGTTATTGTCTTCTCGTTTCTTTTACAGTCAAACACCTTCTCTCTAAGATTCTAAGCGAAGGTAAGGGCAAAATAACGAATGATGAATCAAATCAGCCCGGGAATCACCATTATTTAGGTCGTTTCATTGTTTCAAATTCTGCATAACTCTAAATTAAGTCAACTTGTACCAAACCGAGAAATTGATTGGATCGGATTGGATGAAACCGAAAATCCTGTTTGCGGCCGAAGTCCTGAGAGGATTTAGCATCAAAACGGTGAGGATTCTTTCACTGTCAATCCCGTCCGAACCCAATCCAACCCAATCCAATCCAATGGTCTGTGTTTGCACCTATACTTTTACTTTACAAATTGGATCCTCGTAAATTCTCTTTGTTTTGGTTCGAAAACAAAAAGGTGCTGCGGTTGGCTCCTATACACCCGTAGTAATTTATTAACTCTTTCGAAAGCATGGCGGTTCCGATTGAATTGGGTGAAATTCAACAGACCTCACCCAAACAGCCGGAACAGCGCCATCATAATATGTGGCCGCCATATACTATAATCACTATTGCTACGGAAACATCCATATATACATGTATATATTATATGCAGAGCACGTTGAAATTGCGAAGCTGCTATGGCCAGCCTGCCTTCCAGTGGTCGTCCTCTTGGCTGCACTTTGCTCAGTCAGACTGGAGTACAAACGGTAAGTATACAGCCTGTTTCAGCCCGTGGGCATCGCCGAACGTCACGAGAACCGATTAAAACGGCGAAATTGCGATAGCCGTCTGGGGAAAGATTTATAAAGCGGCCATCTGTTCCAGTATGAAAGTTTGAGTGAAATACAAGTTCATGTTTGGATCTTTGAAGGAATAATGTGTGTGTCATTTTCTTCTAAGTAAGATGATTTCTAAGCCGATAGTTGCTTTTTGTGTGTGAGTGCTGTGCCCCCACACCACTATTAAACACTTCAACGTCATCGCAAGAATCTACAACATAATGCAGCACACACGATGGTGCAGTCATGCGATTTATAAATAATTTTTTGGAGGCGGCCAGTCGTTGCACGACGTGCGAAACTTCTCTATCGTTTCATGTGTATTTCACTAAAATCGCTTACAATTTGACCGGATAGCTGCCGTACAAGCTAGGCTATGGGGGGGGGGGGGGGGGGGGGGGGGGGGGGGGGGGGGGGGGGGGGGGGGGGGGGG
>JAVCKS010088349.1:6378-21720 GCA_032273685.1 Pteraster tesselatus | reverse complement strand
ATGCATGTTCACAGCTGTGGACGTGGACATACAGTGTAAATGAAATACAATGTACACTTCCATGTACGTACATGTACTATAAAACCTTTTTACTGGATAAAGTACATGTATACGTTCGTCTTTGAACTCTAATTTAATAATTGTTCAACCACAAGGTTTATGATGAATTCATAGAAAGGAATCTGTACATGTATGCATAGGATTGTTGAAAGATTTGTAACCATACATTGAATTGTCAGACAATCCTGGTATGGTGTACCATATGACTACACAGAGTAGTATGTGCTGTGTATGCACCGAGTATTGCAGTCTAGTTGTCGTCACAGACACCCTCCTTGCGATCAATTTATTATGATAATGTGGCCCAGTCATGGTATATCATCATGCACGTCCTTGCTGTACTGTACATGTACATGTAGCCTGCTGCTCCCATTGGCAGTGTGCAATCTCATCACTAAGAACCATCATCCATACTGGCTCGTTCTCTCATGAGCTTGACACGTCTGGATATCGTTAAGTGGGCAAAAAAGACGCTGTTCGTTAGTTTATTGTCTCGGGGATCTGTGGGATTTTTTTCTTGTTGGTCTCTGTGATATCTTGGAAATATATAACAAGACTGCAGGGTAACCTGATCAGGTGTGTATGCTTTACATGTTGTTGTTAACTAGAATCTACATGTAGGAGGAAGTTTGAAGCCTAGAGAGATTGCATCTACTTGTGGTTCTTACAACTGGCATTGCTTGTATGGGTTGCCACACCCAACTCTACATGCGCAGTGAAGGAGGTTATGCCTATGGTGTAGTAGTAGTATAATGCATGCATGGCCTCTGTTCGTTATTTAGCCGACATTGGGGGTTGCTGGGCCAGGTGATTCACTAGTCACAATATTACTGATGCATGGTTGACCAATTTGTGTTTAAAATTTTGTCCTGCTGGGCTAGTCAAGGCTAGATTATATCTACAAAAACATTACTTGTTCAGTTTTTATTATGAAAGTACTTCCACTGGTGAAATTTGACCGCCTGATTCTTTATTTTTGGGGGTTTGTTCATAACGGGTGCTGTTAATGCATAACAGCTATTAAGTTAAACTGTGTGGTTTTAGAAATATTTAAAAAGGTTGGTGTGGGTATGCATTTTGTAGGTACGGTACATGTAGGTACAAATGAACAGTGTATGTATGTATGTATGTATGTATGTATGTATGTATGTATTTGTGTATTTGTGTACATACTCATATGACATTTTTTTGCATCTACACTGTAGTACATATTCTGTACTAGTACATTTTGTATAAGACCTATGATTAATCACCTACATGTAGTCAAGATAATCATGCAGGTTGTAAAAGGCTATGGTCATTATTCAACTAGACAATCAGAAACTTGTGCTCTCCCTTGTAATAGACATCGAAAACAGTTGACAGATTGAAGAAAATTTTAGATGGTGGTTTAATTATTCGCTGACGTCAAAACATGGTTATTTCCCTGAAACCCGTACGAGTCAATCCCAAACTCCTAAGTAAAATATTTTGACGTTGTCTTCCAGATTCCAAATTCAATTCGTCGCGTACATGTAGATCAGATCAGCCTCCTAAAATGTAAAGATCACTCGGCCACGTTTACTATACTATTTCTGTAGAATCAATCTGTACGTATTAGCCAGCTTGTCTTTTTTTTTTTTTCAGGTTTTGACACGTTTATGATATATTAATTTATTAATCTACTGTAGAAAGCTCTAACCATAGGGAAAACGTAGATTCTTCTTAGATCGGCCATTATACAATGCAGCATGTCCCAAAATGTCATGTACATGTAATCCCACTGTGAACAAATCTTACTGTGTAGAAATTGCCAGAACGTACTACATGTACTATAAACACTCAACAGGGGTGCAATTTATATTTTTTGTAACGTTCATGTGTGTAGTAAACAGAAAGCTATTCTATTCAGAAATAATTTCTATGAATTTTCATACTGTCCTTAAAAATAAGATTTGGATACTTGAGAAAAATACATCCTTGTTGAAACAGGAGTCGACTGTAATAATATAATTCGCACATGTACAGCCATGTGATTATGACTATAACTTTACATGTGTGTACCATTCATATGATTACTTTACAAGAGTGGAAATAGATATATCCGGAGTTAAAGTTTGAGCGAAGTTGCTGAATTTGCTGCAGTACATCGTGAATGAGTTCCCACTGTAATAGTGCTGTTCCTTCGGGGGCTGTATGTGGTATACTGAACATTTATAAATATATCCTATAAAAAGCGCCGAGTACACAAGTGTGCAAATATAATGTACTGTATGTACTTCCAATTGCCGATAATCAACCTGGCCACAATGACCACGCAGCATGCTAGCAAACATGAATTGCGTATATGCTAAGATCGTAGCAAAATGACACTTTTCACGCTAGCGAACGATCGAACAAAACGACTCATCTCAAACTACAGAAATTCCCACGATTCCAGTTAAACAGAGCCCTTGCTGACTACACTATAGATGGAGTGCTACATTCATTTAACGAAACCATGTCCAAAAGGCATTACAATAACTGTCCTTTCAGTCATTGTGCTTTGCCATGTGCGTCCTAAGTGAAAGTTAATATTGGACAGCGAGCGCACTTGGGTAGTCCTGACTGAGTGACAAGAGATACACATGTAGGTGGGCTTTAATACAAGAAATAGGTCATTGTCATTAATAAACTGTTTGGCAGGCTCGTCAGGCTCAAAGAACGTACATGTACATGTAAGCCAGATGTTTTGTTTTGTAATTGGTCTGGAATGCTATTATTGAACTCCTTTCTCTCTCCCATTTTTTGTTTTTATACTACCCCAAAACTTTAAGCACATGTTTTTCTCCAACTTGAAATGTCTTGTTTTTATTTAAAATGTTTTTTTTTTTACTGTGACCTAACTCGCGCAAGCTATTTAGATAGGTTACCCTATCTATAAAAAAAAGTATGGGTAATAAGAATGCAAAATGGGTATGTAGGTGCCCACTACATTGTTGACACCATGATCAGCTGAGGAGTCTTCATTGATTATAATGTTTGGTTTCTCTCTTAATGCGCAGGTTTCCTTTAAGACCAGTGCAGAAACAGACCGTTCGTAATGAGCAGAATACCCTCCTTGGGTGTCGCAGCAGTCGGCATCCTCCTACTACTAACACAAACATGGGCCGAAAGTAAGTATTAAAGCCTTATTTAGAAACAATTGTAAGCTGGAGTACAAATTTATGGAAAATTAATCAATTCAAACTTGAATAAAACGCAATGTGTTTACTTTAGATTGATTTACTTTTGAAGTTATTACATTAGTTGTTGAGCCTTTCAGCGGTTAGTAACCACATTCTTTTCAGCACCAATGGTATGCAAGCAAGATGTGACACTCATAAACTTGACAGCTCTCTGTCGAGTTTATTCCCCAATGGGTGTGTTTATGAGGTGGCATGTCTGGAGGTTTTTGTAGTTTCTGTTTGGTCGTAAGAATACCTAAAGTTGCAACAAACTGACGATGCATCTCCATAAAATCATTTTTTGTACCAAACTGCGCTTCACCTGTGGGTTTTAGGAGTACAATGGCGTTGGCATGCACGCCGGGCACGCAGACATACATCGTGTATCTGCGAACTTTCTTGTACCGCTGTCTGTTGCACAATACAATTTCTACAACTCGCCGATTTGCAACTCTCTTTTACGAATGCAAGCTTTTTGGGGGTGTTCTTCATCTTGGGAATACCTGCTGAGTGGCAAGTTAAGTCAGTGTTTGCCACCATGTATGAACATGCCAATTGGTAGTGAAGGGGTTTTCGTAAATAGGATGCAAAATTTATATAGTTTAACCATGTACATGTAGGAAACAAGTTCAGTGAATTGTTTTTAGTGCTTCTGTTATGTCCTAATGACTGTGATTGTTTTCAAAGAATTGTCCATTAGTAGTTTACATTTTCTGTGTACTAGTACTTGTTGAATCTTATATTGTATTTTGTCGTTTGGTGTTTGGAAAACCAGTGGTGCAGTTTACACTGAAATTCCAATTTACCGGCCAGCCACGCGTGGGTCCTTGATTTGTGACAATGTCCACTTTTATATCTTATGAGTGTACAAGTATACTACAAAAAGTACACACTACTGTAAATTATAACTAGTGGTACATTTATACTGATGTAACTAGAGACACTGTTTCAAATCATGCCCTCGCTTGGAGAAATGATCATGCGTACTTCAAGCTAAAACTGTTGCCCTGTTTAGTTCGGCATACATGTAGCTCACACAATCTAAAGTCATTAGAAAATGGAGCTTCTAGGCTGATTGAGTTATAAACGTGGCATTTCTGCTCGGCCAAACCAAGTCGTTTAGTTTTGAATGAGGCACAGCGGAAGCGGTGCTTTTGATAGTAGTCTTATGGAAAGAATCAGTGTAGTAGTGCATTCTTTCGTAACCAGCGCCTTGTTACTGTTGCATCTTTTTACAGTATTGTTTAGCATTCACTTACGATCGCAATGTTAAGAGTTTGTTCTAAAATAGCTCTGTCCTTTATTTTTTACACAAATGTCCTTTTACGTACATATAAAAGCCGACAGTCACAGTAGTAAGTAAGAACTTTATTTCTCTGTCACTAAGTTGAACAACCTTTGTTGTTGAACCATAATCCATATAACAAGTTGATTGTATATAGTGGTGTATGCTGTCACTGGTTTATTTTTAGAATTTGATTTGCCAAAATTCTGTATGCGAAAACGAGCCAGTGGAAGTTAGTGTGAATGTTCATTTCTATGAAATTTTCATAAGCATTTTGCATCCGAATATTGCTGACACATTCGTCGTATTATGTTAATTAGGGTTAAAGTATAAATAAGCAGTGAGTATATCATCGATCATTTAAACGGGTCGTCAAACCAATTGTGCCACTAAGAGCGTGTACATACTGTTATCACGAATCGCAGAATTCAGGGAACCGCAATTGCAGCTCAATGGCAATTGCTTTGGACCAAAACTCTTGTTTTAAGTTCAAGTCAAGGCCACATTAATTCTCAATGAGTGGTGGTAGTCAAAGTCCAGTTTTGAACACTGTCTAGACAAAAAGGCACATGGTCTATGCAGATATGGTTGTCTGTGTCCCAAAATGGCATCACTGGGTGCCTTTTCTCATTATGCACAGGTGTTTGTCACTGGTCTGCACCTACTCTGACTTTTGATCTTTGTACGCACGTTGTGCTATGTAGATAGCCCAGAGGGCAAAGTCCCACCTGATTTTGTGCACATACATGTAACACAAATGGAAATCATCATGCAACACTCTTGCTGTACGTACATGTACTGGTACTCGGCATATATATATTACACTGTGCTTACAGGAACATGTACTGTACATGCACATGGCTCATTCTATAAATCAGACGTCCCATCATTTGGTATTCACATCGTTTTTTCTTTAAAATGTCGTATTTAATACGAATATTTTGGCTGATACATGGTCAATGACATTAAAGGATGGAAAATGTACTGTTTGTCTAGCCATTGGGTAATAAAAGAGCACATTTAAAAAAAAATTTTTTTATAGATCTCTTTTTCGGTTGGAAGTGCAAATTGAAACAGCTGATTATACTTCTACCAAGGCAAAAGGGAATTTTTTGGCAGTATGTTTACAGACAATACAATCGGTATTAATGAATTTTTCTGAATGTCACACTTGGATCCCCAACTCTGTAGAATGACACACATGCATTATATGCACATTGATAGTACATGTACACTGTGTACAATATACATACACCATGGCACCTAGTAGGACTTACCGTAAACCCGGCATTCAGGAAAGCTATTCCCAATCGGCTATAAGAATAAATTGGAAAAATCCCTGTGAATTGTTTCAGCCATGTTGCTTCAAAAAGAAATTTAAAGTACGATGGTTCAGGTACATGTACATGTACATGTATACATCTTATTGCTATGCACAGGGTATACAAGTTTTCGACCGGATCGTTCATCAGTTTTAAAAATGGCCGCAGTTTGGTTTGACGGACCCTAGCTCTTCTGTTATGCCATTATTTATTCTGTCTTGTCTTGCTGTCACTGTGGCATGAGTTTCCTGTTTGTGTAACTTGGAACGAACAAACGGGACCGACTGTTTTGGCTCTGCCATTCTTAGTTTGTACTATTTGTTTGGTTTGGCGTAATTGTTTTATCCGAGTTTGTTCTATTACATGTAAATATAGTTAGTCATTTTAACACTAGGTAGTATACTATAATTGCATTGTACATGTATGTTGTAGAGTTGTTGTACAGAATTCAAATTGCCTCGACTAGGATTAGGAATGGAACCACTGATCTTTGGAATGCTGGCCTTGAGGTATTGCACCAGCACTTCAAAGGTCTGCATGGTTTGATTCCCTCTGTCAAGACAACTTGATTTCTGTGATTCTCTTTCAAACGGAATACAATTAACATGGTTAACCCTTAGTATAGTTTGGGATTTCTGAATTTATATGCTATGTACTTTGTTCTTAGTAGAACCTGTCCTTTCTCAATGTTTTCAATAGTGTGCTCTAATTATGGTTAATTGTCTGTTACCAGAGCACACTGTTGAAATGGACTACTGTTTCTGCTGTAAGATAAAAATACGTGGTGTATTCTGGAAAGCCCCTTTGCAAAGTGTCAATCAATTTACATTAACCTACAAGTACCTACATTAATGTGTACATTGTACGTAGTTTCAAAATGCACGTAAAAAGGGAAGTGAGTTTTGAGATTTAATTTATTCCAAGTTGGGACTCCCTACAACTGTTTGAAATAACTCTCATCTTTTAAGCATATTTTAGTCTTATGCTTCATGCTCAGCAGAATGCTTAGAAAGATTATGAATTTTCTCTTCAACCAGTTGCTGGTGCCTTTGTTGCAACTGATCATTTGACAAGAAAATACTTTCTGTGGATGGATTCTTTATTAACGTTAAACCAAATTTTATTTCCTTGAAATCAGTCTGAGGTAACATCTTTGAGACTTGGTTTTATGCAGATATGCTTAATGTGTGTTAATGTGTATTTTCTACCAAACATTTGAAAACATTGTACGGTAGACTAGTACAGCAAAAATGATTTCAATCCAACTGCTGTTTTGTTAGGTGTACACTACAGTAGGCTATTCCTTTTGTCGCATGTATTATGCATATTTATCTAATGAGGTCAAGGTGTGTGCAGTTGTTACTGGGAAATATTGTTAGCGCAATGCTTTACATTCCCTTAGGCAGGAGTTTTCCCACCTGAACTAAAATCCTTAAAAATATTGATTTTGGGTGTATTACTGTCGGAGCAATTTCTCCTGCAGGCCTATTAAAAACTGTTCTTGATGACTTTGCTATTAGAATAGAATATGAACTGGTACACTTAACAAGGAGCCAATTGCTCCTTGAAGGCTGTTTAGTATTCATAGCATGGAATGACTCATGTGGAGATGATAATAATAGATGCAAAGCGGGGAGGTGACAACCTTCAGTTGGGCCCCCCGACTGTACGTACATGTACAGTATAGTATCTAGACATTCTTAATTTCATTAATTGGCCATTTTGTGATTTGCCACTTACACTGGATTACATTGGTCTGCGTCATTTCTGTATACATGTAGGTTTTCTTAAGTTATGCTTTTTGCATGCTACATGTACATGTAGAAATGACTCATTTCACTCAATCAGGTTAAGTGTTTATGCTTGTACGTACATGTACATGTAGGTTGTCAATTGTAAGGGAAAAGAGAAAGAATTGATAATTTTTTTTAATTAGATTTTATGTATTCCAAATAAGATTTACTTTGACAGTTATGAAGCACTATTTGAGCTACAAAAGTACATTATAATGTGGAAGATGGTTATTTCTAAATGCTTTTTTTTTTTAGGAGAAATTTCTGAAAAGATTGGCAACAATCAGGTTCCTCCAGCAGCTGCGTAACTTAAATGTAGAGTAAGATTGACCTGATTGAGCGAAATGTATTAAGCATGCAAAAAGTACACATTGTACAATTAGAAGCGATGAGGGGGGAAAACCAGATTTGTGCATTTTATTTCCAAATGCAGCCCTGTGTTTATCTTGACTTTGGTTTGTCTATTTCTGATCTGCTTAATTGATGTACGATGTACATGTACCAGTACTAGCCCTATACCTCTAGTAGTACAGTATTCCTAACAATTAAGGCAATATTGTACATGTATGTGGTGCTTTAGATTTAGAACTTGGGCCTTAAATCTATACATAACAATCTCTGAGAACATAATGGAAATTATGCCCTATAGTGTCTCCCAACAATGGGATGTGCCCTGTTTCTATTGTATGTATACAGCAGAATATCACTTGGTCTATCACACAATTGATAACACTATGGTAATATAGCAAAGATATACATGTACGAGTAATTCTTCCTGTTGGTGTCTTGAAATGTCAGATTGACCATTCTATTCTCTGCGACATCATTATTGGGAGGCACCCGAGCACAAAATGCATGCATAATATTCCATACGCACATTTTTGTAATACGCCTTAGACCTACCAATAAAATGCGTGTGTGGAATGTTTGTGCGTTGCATTCATCATTGTTGGGTGGCTCCCCTAGTAATGGCGTCGCACAAAGACCTAGTGTCTAAACCTGATCGGTGTATTATCAGGCTGGAAACGTTTCATATCTTTTACGGCCAATTTTAGAAGTGCAGATCATCTATAGAGGCTAGAGGGTAACTCACAGGCTGACCAGAGCAAAATGGAAGCCAATGTGGGCATGTGCTGCCCTATTGTTAAAAGCAATCATTTTATGTATTAATTAACTGAATTTTCACTCAATTTTTAGGTCTAACTAAGAGTTATAATTTTTCTATGCTAATTGTTTGTAAAAGTAAACAGTGAATTCTTATTGCATTGTAAAGTTGCACGAGTACATCAGTCGTGTTTGTAGATGATTTATATCTTCATCTCTGTCATACAGTTTTAGATTTTTTTTCTTAGATTTCATTTTGCTTGCTCTCAATAACCTGTCTCTCTGTGTCTGTGGTGTTTCCTTGTCTGTATCTTGCTCGTTGCACGTATTGTGTAGTAGAAGTGCAGGAACCAGATGTGGGCGCTACTGCAGGTGACCCATCAAACCAGAATGACAGCGATGGTAATGGCAGGGGTGAACCTGCAAAACTCAATAGCATTTTAGACTTGTAGACTTAACAGTGTGTCAAATGAGGTTGATCTTTTTTTTGTTATTTATAACTAACATCTTCACAATGTTTTTCACAATGTTATGCATTCAATATCAATGAGTTTATACAGTGTAGTTTGTGTAATATTTTTCCACATTTGGTTTGTTTACATGTTCACAAGTCAACAAAAGATTCAATGTTATCAATATTTATTTCTAGTACACGCGTGCCACAATTTGTAAACACGGATACATGTACAGGTACAAGATCTATAGTACATTATTTCATGTACTGTATTGCATCACGAACCAAATTTTTCAAAGGTTTACACAAACTACACGTACCAACTCATGTGACCTCACTGTGAAATGATGGTTCTTCATTATGAATTTGAAGTGGGTAATCAGTTTAGATTTTACCCTAGTTTTACTTTTTGTTCAACAGCCAGGGCATGCAAAACCTAGCAGAATCAAATTAGACTCTTGAAACAGTTCAACCATTCCATTTTTCATTCTTTACAACTAACATCTTCACCCCCAAAGATGCATTTCAAGTACAAGGACACTTTGCATCAAGGCAAACATTCTTTGTGGTTTTGAGTAGGCATATACATGTATGTGTAATTCTTTGATCAGTTTGTGGTCGTGTTTGATGCGCCCAAATCAACAAAACAATAATTGGGTTTGAGCAGTTCTGTTCCCTTGAGTCATCGCCCAAACCTCGCCAATGAACTTCAGTGCTAGCCTCGAACTTCACGTTATAACAAGAATCAAAATACATGTACATGGTGTAATGGTATATGTGATACATGTATGTACCTTGCAAAGAGTGAAATTACATACATGTACAGTATGGTTCATTTTCATGAGTCGCATTTGATACATTTACATTGACTGTTATGTAATGGATTAATACAATGTGCATCCAAACGGCATTATGCAGAAGTGTAAAAAACAATCGGCATGTTTTAACACCGAAAAATCGTTTCTGTTGTACCTGGTAATTGGCATACATTTTTTAATAGCATGTATTTTGAAATGTTGTTATGGTGTGTAATCCTCCAGTCTGTTGGCTATTTGAGGAAACAAATGTGCCAAACTTTAAAGCTTGTTTTCTCAATGAGCTGGTTTTTCAACCTTTGTGAGTAAATTATGAAAAGTAGTCTCTCCATTAATCTGATGACTAAGGACATAAATAGAACCTTTCAATACATACAGTTTTCCCAGATCGCATCTCACATGCATAGCTGCCAACATACGAAAATAATACAATAGAACACAATGGAAATTAAGAAATCAGTCAATTACTCGCACTGAATTGGTAGCTATGCATGTTTCATTTCAATAGGCTTTTCATCACCACCACCATACGTGCAGTATTGACATTGGCTATTTAGGTGGATAAATAGAAAAACAAAATGATAAAAGTTTCTATAAATTACCCGAAGCAAGGGTTACACTCAGTTCAAACCACAACCCAACATATACATTAACTCCTGGTTAGTCATCATGGTTTACTTGGAATTCAACTTTGCCTCTTTTTTTTTATATATATATGCTTAGTTCACTGATTTACTCAGCTGCATAATATTTCCGAGCACATTCAGAATGAATGAATAATGGTTCATATTTAAATGTCAGACAGACATCTGTATGGTGTATTTCATGTTTATGTGCAACATGTACAAATGCACATGTTTAGAGTGCATGCAGCCACTTAATGCGATGCATTGCCTTAATGTCCTAACGTGTGGTGCTTGTTGTTGCAGTAGGATATGAAATAGGAATTTCACAGCTGAATATCTTAAGAGTGGTTTGCAGTCACTGTTTTGAGTTATCCCCCCCCTTTTAATAATAAATGGCATTTCTGATAAGCTTTTCTCCATGAATTTTTCTGATTTTGTAGCTAGTGGGATTCCCATATGCCAACAATTGCTGAATTTCTAACAGTCCATTTTAGTTTTGTGCTGTAGGGATTTTTCTTTTTTTCGGCCCTGTAATAACCATGAAAGGAGAGGTTAGATCGGTAATACCGGATGATGGTAGTAAAGTGAATGCAATCTGCATTATATTGACATGGTACATGTAGTCTGCATGAATTAATATTCCAAATCTACTTACCAGTACCACGACGCCTAGCATATTACTGCTTATTACACGGAACTTGACTTATACAATGTAGCTTAGCGTCCCAAGTTTGTGTGCAGATTCCATTCTCAGCTGTTCTGTTACATTATATCAGTAATTTAATAAAATTGTTAATCAATTTGTTGACAGTTTTCCCATAGTTCCTTGATGCCTTGTTTTAAATTCAGGCATCCAACTTTTCAGCTGATTTTTGAATGGTGTTGCTCTGCCCGTTCTTTCCTCCTAATATTTAAGAGTTTGTTTTTAAAGACATGTAGCTGTACCTGTCTAAGCGAGGCACAAGGCAAGAGTTTAAATGTAGAGCCTGGGAGTGCTGTGATGTTAGCGATCAGTGAAAGTCAGAACTACAAGTAAACATCTTAGCTGGTTGGAGTTGAGCCAATGTTCTCAACCTTCACTTGACATATTGAAAACAACTTCATACATTAAGAGCATGATTTTTATACGATACATTGCATGCTTTATTTGTGTAATGTCGGCGTTCTTCGTTTCGTTCCTGCACATTCTCACTTGTTCCTAATGTATTTTGGATTGTAACTACTGGAGGCTATTCCACCCCAGGTTGGGTACAACTTGCGACTGTCCATTGTTACCTGTATGTCAGTAAAGATCTGATGTACATTGTACCATCTATTCTGCATTGAGTATATTACAGCATTAAGTGTTCAGTTTCCAAAACATAAACTCCAAATCCAAAAATTTGACAATGTCACCAACTATTTGGAATTCTTTGAATAGCTATTTATTCAAGGTTAAAACAGACAAAAAGCTAGGAAAAGCAATTTTTTTGATAAAACAAGTTTGTATAGTTTATTGGAACTCCTTATACATGTAAGAGTACTGGGTCATAGTAAACAGACTACATGTAAGCAGCGGATTGAAATCTTTTATGGTACTTTCTTGAGTCCTTTTCTTGAGCTGCATACATGTATGTGAATAAAGGATTGCAGGTATTTATCAACGTAACAAGTGACATGGTTGCAAATTGTGCCCCACCCCAGTAAAATGTATGATATTGATGTCATTTTCTTTGCTATGAAGTTCATGTGGATTTAGTTGCCTGTCATGACAGCTCTCAATTTGTCTCTCAGAAACGTCACCGCCGAAGATTATCAAGCAGTCGCCATCTTCACTAATAGTCGACAGATCAAAACAGGGAAAACTAGAGTGTGAGGCTACCGGTGTGCCAGCACCAACGTAAGTGTAGACTTGGTGTGAGTCTTTGATGACATAGCTTTGTGACGCTTGAAAATGTGGAACCTTTCCGGAAGAGTGGTGGTGCTTTGTTGGGACGTGTAAAGCCAGGATCTTTGTTGAATTTTATCGTCTACCACAAGGGTCTGTCAGGGTTTGTACAAAGTCCATGGAACTCAAGAAAATTTTAAACGTTTCAAGGCCTTTTCAAAGTGTGGCAGACACAATGGAGCTCTTTTGAATTTTACCCAATCTGAACAGTGCCATTCTATTGTGTCCACCATTCTTCGAAAGGGCTAATTGCTACAGATCCGATATTTATTGGTAATATCCAACAATGATCATACATGGGTCTTGGAAAAAGCAGCAGTCGGTCTACTGAAACATATCCCAAAATGGTCCAGGCTGGCCAGTCAAAACACTGCCGGGTATTGACAAAGTAAAGAAACTAGCTAATAGTATTTATATAATGTAATTGATGAAAACAAATTGACGGACAGGACTAGTCAAAAAACCACCGGGCAAGTCAGAAGTCCTGTTTCTCTACTTTATATATTACATGAACCAGCTGTTTCTCCTTAGCTTTTTGGTTCTATTCAACAGGACATGTATGCTTGAATTTTGGCTAGTCCGCCATATTTTGACTTCCTTTTTTTTCTCAATTACATTTCAGAAGACTTAACTTTTGTCTTGGATTTGTCTGAATTCTGTAATCAATTTTCGAGGCAGTAATTTGTTTTTAGACACCCGGATTATTTTTGGACATTTGTCAGCTGGCATTTGGACCACCTAAAGGCAAATCCTCACCCCGCAACTTGTTATCAGCTCTACCAATCCTGTATGAAACTTGTTTAACTATGCTTACCTTGACCAGGTATCGTTGGGAGAGGAATGGCACCGAAGTCACGGCCAATCGCAACTATTTCATGGATGGCGGCAACCTGATGGTCCGAAGTCCCAACATGTTGACCGATGGTGTCTACCGTTGCTTTGCCACGAATCTCTACGGTGTCGCCGTCTCGTCCAAGATTGAATTTCTCATTGCCTGTATGTGAACAAGTTACTCTACTACATGTACTAGGCTCTAAGGATTGTCTGTCCTTGACCGCCCGCACATCAATTGTTGGCTATTTAGATTTTTTTCTTTATTTTCAAAAGTTGCAAGTTGCGACTTGGCATATTGACACCATCACTCCTTCTACATGTGCGTACAGCTATGCAGCTGGCTATTGCAATCCATGCCAAAGCGCATGCGGCTCATTTACATAGTTTTCTAGCATGCAAACTAATCTTCAATAAGAACTAATGACATTACTTATACCGCGAAGTCCTACTTCTGCATGTTGTTCTATCCACTGAAAGTATGCCCTCTATAATAGTACAGTGAAAAGGACTTGAAAACAGACTAACTTGCTCCTAACTGTATTGTATGAAATCTGATCGTTCTATTTACAAAATGTTGTGAATCTGTACGTGCAATGCGCATGGTATGACTCGGACCACACTGCTGCCGCAGGCGCCATGTTTGCATTGCGATGTGGGCCGGCTACAATGTAGCTCTAAAACGATACATACAAAGTTGACATTACTGTAATTAAGACTATTGTATGCTCTCGAATGGAATAAATATAACAAGTTCGACAGGCAAGCGTGAATGTTTTTTAATCAAATAACAAGTTTAATCAAATTGTTGTTGTTCAACATCATCGTGGCCGCATATTAAAAAGGAATTGTAAATGAAACGATGTTTTCAGATATATTTGTATAGCAAAATACTACACAAAAGCAACTTTCATTGTCGGCTATTAAATGGTAATCTTTCTACAAGTTCAATACGGGTATTGTACTACGTACGTTAAGGCATATATTAAGCTATTGTTTACACTTAAAGGTGTGTTTTTTCTTTGACTTTTGATTTGACTACAGACTTGGGTTCATTTAAGGAGCAGGATAGGAAGAAGTATATTTTTGATGAGGGCGCCAAGGCCTCTATTCCCTGCAACAATAATCCTAGCCTGCCACGCCCATCGGTCTACTGGACCGACACCAAGAGCGTCGGCAATAAGATTACTCTGGACAATCGTGTCAGCGTGGACTCCGACTTCAATCTTCACTTTTCCAACCTCAAGTTGTCCGATGCCAGAGAGTACCAGTGCAACGTCAAGAACGAAGTGCTACGCATTCAGCGCCTGTCGCCGATCCACGAGATACAAGTCAATTCGGGTGAGAAATTACACCTGGCGGTGGAACAATAATAAATACCGGTACGAGCCGTAACTGTTCTGGAATCGATGATGACGTCTTAGACATTTCAAAATTTGCCAAATGATAATTCAAAAACCAAGACTGCAGTGAAATTTTACCTCTTAATATGCGCTGAATTTACCTAGACTGATTGTATTGAGGTCCCATTTTTAGTTCGAATCTACCTTTTAAGATGTACTGTCCAATTTTACAGAAAGATTTACAGAAATATAAATTTTGCTCTATGAATGAATCCGTTTGATCTACATAGCAAGTTATCGTCATTTGTAAGCAAAAGTCCTGTGCAGGAAAGCAGGTAACTCTGTGTTAACGGTCCCCTTGATAGAGCAGTCACCTGCCTTTAGCAGCCACTAAATGAATCCCCTGCAGAAACAGACGTACATAACATTGTATACAACAGTCACCTACTATACTGTACATGTATTGATTTTTTTTAAATGGCTGCCCATCTGTACAGAAAGGTCATTTTCTGTTTCCCTCGACTGGCCTCTATGCTTTTTTGCGAGTGCTTTGCATTCCTCTGGTCCTCCCCAAAAAATCATCCATAAATCGCATCA
>JAVCKS010088238.1:0-12645 GCA_032273685.1 Pteraster tesselatus | reverse complement strand
TATTTTTATAGCTCGAGGCTGGAACCCACGTACATTTTATCACGGAATTTTGGAGCGAATACAAATTATTATGATTGCAACAATTAATTAAATGAATAAAATTAATTTTAAAAACCTGTTGTTCTATTCTGTCTATCAAAAGAGCAGAATTAATCACCTTCGGAGCTCGTTTCTTGTAACGTTTCGAGGCACAAGGTATACACGAAAGGAAAGTTTGTAGTATTATAATGTACGGTACCTCTTCAGAAGTAATCTCGTATCAACTCTGAAGTTCGTCTGACAGTAATCTGCGTCATACTGAAACATAATTGAAAGTCATTTGAACTATTATTAGTCAAGTACGTGTGTAGACCAATATTCATCAAACTTATAAACAAAATTTTCCAGTAGCCAAAAATATACTGATGGTTAAAGCTCATTGTGAAAAAATACACACACTACGCCAATCTCAACCGGAACGAGTATAACAAAATATATAATCGATCGAAATGGTTATCGAATTGCTGAGGTATTTTGTGGTAATTAATCTTACCGCATCGTTGGGAAGTTCGAGCAGCAGGTCACGATCGCCATCCACGGAGGACGAGACCGATGACCAAGGAGGACTATCGGCGCTGAGCCAAACTTCCCCTGGACTTCTCGTCCAGATTCCTCCGTGACTATCAGGACTCGTATCCCACCAGCCCAGAGGTGGCGGGGGTAACAAGCTAGCCGACGGCGCAGAACCTCGGTATTCCCCCGGGGACAGGGCGAGCCAGGCGGCACTCCCCGAGCTTCCTCCGGTGGTCAGGTTCGACCCGCCGCTATCCAATGTTTTGGATGATAGACTGGCCGGTGACTGCTCCTCGGACCAGGGACTACAAGGTGTGAGTCCGGGCGGATAGTTATCGCGCCACAGGTGGGAAACCGTGGATCGGTTGCCACTTGACCTTGGGAGAAAATTAAAAATCATCAAATTACTCGAAAGCCGACGGGAAAACATCGAAATGTTTCATCAACTAAATAAACTGAACGCTTACCAGTTGGCACATGCAGTCTTGCCTCCAAGTTCAATGGGCGCCACGCCTACTTTGTGCCTGCCAAGTATCCTACAAAAGAATGTTGTTGGAATGAGTGTTGGAATACCTATTTATTGCTGCAAAGCAACTGCACAGGAGTAAAAATAAAATCCTAATCTCTAAAACAAAGAGAGAGTTGGTTTTCAAAATACATGCATATAATTGCGACGATTTCAATACTGTTGGCGACTAGACTGAAAGTCTAAAAAAACAACAGATATGAATACTAAAAGCTGAGTCTTCGTGATTCTTTTAACAGTTTGGTATAAGGTACATGTAATATCATTTTGTTAAATTTGCTATACATGATGTAGTTTAACTTCACACGATCGGTTATAACGAGATACTGATATAACGAGTGAAAATACGAAAGTCCTGAGGTTCTCGTTGTAAATAATGGGAGTCGACTGTAGCTGAGTGCTAATAAATTTTGGCGATATTTACCTGCGCAGCACCAACGTCAGCTTGGAAGGGGGCTTGGCGAGCGAGGCCGACACGGCCTGCGGGATCTCGCCACATTCGACGGCGCTTACTCCGTCGTAGATCCCAGCCCTACCTGGGACCGCCAGTGGCGGATCGTTCGGCCGCTGTTGGACCGTAAACTGGGGCGTATCCTGGGCGGGGATCGCTGGAAGCTGGTGGTCGTTAGGACCGATAGGACGATCCACGCGATAGCCGCCAGAAAACAACCTGGTTTTGACGAGTTTTATAACAGACGATTTAGATACCGATATCATGGGCGTTAATATTATATTTAATGGAGCAAAAAAACAAGTCTCCGTTTCAAAAAGTTGATTTCGAAAAGCTGATTGCGACGATTTTATATAAGAAAATTGATTTTAAAGTTGACTCATAAACTAGATCCCTGAAACGTGATTTGATTTGGTATCAACAAATTTTGAGAAGTTCGCAACACAAATCACACTCGTAACAGAGATAAGCTATGTGCATATCTGTACAAGAACTTCACCGTGACTTTGAATACAAAGCTTTATGTTCATTTTTCGTGACACTGAAATACCTAAATGGCTAGGCCTACAGTATCATGTGAGTTTAAATATAAAGGTGATATCGAAAAAGTTGATTTCAGCCAATGTATCACGCGACATTCAACATGGTGCCGGCAACACAAGGTGCACCCTAGCGCCAATATTACACATTTAGCTAAGAACTTGTCGATAAAACTGAACTATTTTATGACAACAAAACAATCAACACTTACATTCGTTGTTGTCGTGGGTACTGATTCGAAAATCTCAGCATGTCGAAAGGTACTTTTATTCGTTTGAGCTTTAAGCGGTACGTTTAAAATCGAATCGAAACAAGATGACTTGTTAACTCTTCGGAACTTTCAATGAAAGTGAGCACTGTTTGTTTGCTTGATGATAAAGTAAACAGAAACATCGTGCGTTTGTTGCCAACAGTTAGGAGACAATTCAATCTGTAGACGCAATATTGTGATGTCTTAACGCGTCGCGATAAATTAACGCGCGCGCGTCCGTGGAACGCAGTTCGAACGCGCGACGCGCGCACGAGTAAACAGACAGCGCGCCGAGCTAGAGCGGATACATTTTCTCCCAATGTCCGTACACACATAATACGTTGCGCGTATACTATAGACAATGTGCATACAACACGTCTGACACTAAGGCCGCCAATAAAATATTACTTCTTGTTTCTCGTCAGCCTATTTCCAAAAATTCATGAATTATTTAATTATTCACAAATTCAACCAAAATACCATAATTATTATTCCACGCAACAGACAGCCATCAACATCACATATTTTGATATTTTCATTTTATTTTCGTTTTTAATTACGTTTTGACAAGTATTACACGAGTTTAATTGTAAATGGCTATGCCACTTTTATTTTTCGTTACTTTGAAAAGATTACTTTTAATCACTGAATTTGAACGAATACAACCAATCTGACATAGTGATACATAACATTAAACAGCTAGGCCTGTTTTTCATAAATAAACCACCAAAAATATCTCTCCTAAAGCCAAGGCTATTATCTACTGCCGAGGGTCTCATGCATATTCATCACAATTCTGTACAGTTGACGATTAAAGGGGCACTGTCATGTCCGTAATTTCACAAGGAAGCCATTTTGTACATTTAGACAGACCACTCTGTGTGAATCGACGATAAATAAGCTTAGAATGCAAGGCTTCAATATGCAAGGCATTACGACCGAATGAGGGCGCCCTATTCAGCCCGACAATAGTGCCCCTTTAATGGGGTTCAGTTCTGACTTATCAACACTTCTATACACTAAACACAACATGTACTACCGGTACATATGTGCCCAGCTCCACAAAAATGGGCATTATGGGACATTTTAAACACTGACTTGGTTTTGACATAACCTTTAATTTTGTGTAGGTTGGCATTTTGCGTTCCGGAGATATACTGATTTTTAAAAATTAATGGAACCGTCTTCACATTAGATACAGCCCTTCAAACACAGCAAGTGGAAAAAGAAATGAGCTAAGAAGAAAATCTCTTGAGTAACCATAGTAACAGTTATGTTTCTTTTGAGCTATCTTTCTATTGATATAATAGAAGCCAATAAACCAACAATCACGTTGCGAATTTTGCTTCACCTTGGACACATAGAATAGCCCCAAAATAGCATAGCATCCCCTAATACCATTTTTCGCAGAGCGGGTCACATATATAGAGGCTAGGCCGTTTAAAGGAAAACACAGACATCAAACTCTAGGTGAGCCAGCAGTCACTGCGCACATGTACATTCAATGATGTAGCAGAGATGAAATTGAGGTATCCGTGATGAATTATAATTTTTTTTTTCCATGTCCTTTGCTGCTCATATGAGAAATGTATTGCACTAAATCTTTAAAAACCAAGATTTTAAACGGTCCAATCTCGCATCATCAAAAACAAACTCCCAAACAGCATCACGGTACGCAGTGGACCTGAGCCACCGGATTTGAGCAAGATTGTAGTAGTTATAACATTGTACAAAATAGGCCATTTTATACGCACTTTCTTCACAAAGGTTGCTCTTGACAACCCCAAAGCTTGTCCGCGAGCCTAGATTCCGGACAAGCTTAACGGTGAATAAAGTGCGCATACTTCATACGCTCATCGCCAGTGCGCAGTGACCGTTCCCCTGTCCCGTAATCTACGATACACACAGTCACAACACGCACACTAGTTGCGTATGTTCAGTACGTAAAACTGTACATTGCCATAAGCTAGATGACAAGACCATTGATTAAAACCACAATAAATAACACACGACAGTACAAAATGAGCCGGCACAAATCAAGATTTGCGGGAATAGGCCATGCCATAAATCGATGTAATTTCTCCGTATGTACAAGGGGTACGCGAAGTGGGTTCCTTCCCCCCCCACCCACAATTTGGTGAAGGCTTAAAGCACAATTTGCCTTTGTCTATGTCACGGTTACAATATAAATACTTTTAAAACCTTATAGATCTACTTTACGTTACTGTAGTCGAGGGAATTTCTTTTTAAATCTGAATACAAGTTTGTTTATTCAAAGTAGTTTTCATGTTCTCTTTAAAGATTCGTTTTGTGCGATTGTCACATTTTGGTCTAAAATTGAAGAGAAAAGAGCGCAAAAAAATTACGTGAAATATACAGTCTTTTCCAACATGACCTTAAGACTCATTTTGAACAGTATGGTCACAAAAGGGGAGTTTGGGTACAAAGGGGAAGGGAAATGTGACATGTCACCACAAAACCAGGATATAGTCGCACAAAGCTAATTTACGGTATGACTATTGAAAGTCAACATTTGAAGGGGTAATCGATTAAAACATTTTAAATTTCAGATTATTTTTACACTTCTATTCTAGCTTTTTCTAAAGCTATATATTCATAATAATAATCAGAAAAGGTAGTTCTAGTGTCCATGTGAACATACATTTTCCTGTATTGCATCATTGGGACAATTTTATTTAATTTAATTTAAGTAATTATATTTTTTACTCTATGGTGGACATCATGTCTTTCACACGTCCTGTTGTGCAAGCTGACCGGTCAAACCCTCAAGTGTTACATAGCATTAGAGAGTTCTACTAATAAATACCAAAATCTGAATGTTCTCAATGTGCGACTTTATCCTGGTTTTTGGGGTCACAGGTCACAAAACACACTCTTCCGGATAAGCTTACCACTATAGCCTGACCTTTAACTATTTTTAAATTTACCGGGACGAAGAATGTCTATTTGCTTTCCTTTAACGATTGCGAGAGCCAGTCCAGTCCTTCGTAGAGGCCGTCCCCGCTGGTGGCGCAGGTGGCCTGGATGAACCACTTCCGTCCTCGCATGGTGTGCAGGCTCAGCTTTTCCGTCACTTCCGGGGCCGCCATTGCGTTGGGAAGATCCTATACAAAGAGGAGGAGAACCACAGTAAACATCGGACGTTCAGGATTGATTACTGCCTAATCGAAAGAGCGCCCTCAATTGCCCTTTAATTGCTCTTTACATCGAAATTTGGCAAAACAGGGCCGAGCACTTGATTTTTAGTTAAGGTGTGGTTTCTCTCAAATTCTCATCTATGTCCATACGAAATGCAACCTCAACAGTTTTTTGGGTTTTTTTCCCTTTAAAATAATTACCTGTTTGTTGGCAAAGACCAGAACGTGGGCATCTCTGAGTTCGTCTTCCCCGAGCATCCTAGCAAGTTCATCTCTGGCCTCTGTCATTCTCTCCCTGTCGTTACTGTCCACTACGAATATCAAACCTTCGGAGACGATGAATACATTATAAAAACGCTTCAATTTAAAAAAAAAATATTTAGTTTGGTGATATTTTGTTCATTTATTTTTGTGTTAAAAATTAATTCCTTCTTGAACATACCTTGCGTGTTTTGGAAGTAATGCCGCCAGAGCGGACGGATTTTGTCTTGGCCACCGACGTCCCAAACCGTGAAACTGATGTTTTTGTATTCTACCGTTTCCACATTGAATCCTAGTTGAACATTAACAACAACAACAAAAATGCATTAATAATAAAATTCCTTGCACACAGGAAAAAAAAAAATTTGAAAAAAAAAAAAAAAAAAAAATGATGAAACACCAAAATAGTATAGAAGGGTATATCATTACTGAAAGCACGGAGACATAACTGAAAGCGTAATTTTGAAAACGGAAAAAATTTGCAATCACTCATTGACCCGTACATACTCACCAATGGTTGGAATAGTTGTGACTATTTCCCCGAGCTTCAGCTTGTAGAGTATAGTCGTCTTCCCAGCCGCATCCAACCCCACCATGAGTATCCTCATTTCCTTCTTGCTGAAGAGGTGCTTGAACAAGGAGGTAAAAGTATTTCCCATCTCGACCCCGGCTATCAGAGGATGTCACGCAGCGTCCCGATATACAACTATCCCCGATCTGCCACGTACAGAACATTTTACATGAACAATACCGGCAACTTCCAATCTACTGTCAGCCTTTCTAAGACCAACACGAAGGAGTTGCTGTTCCAAATAAAGAGATGTCACCAAAACCAAACTTTTGTACACCAAATGTCCCTAGTTTATAGCCTGCTATCGAACAACGGTGATGGTAGTTCAGCCACCTAATGCTATCCATGCTGGGCAATGTAGGCCCCTGGCACAGCTAGGCCTATTTACTACTATTATAGTATTACAGTAGTATTGATTAATTCTGCTAGTTGCTATACTACTGTGCTGCTAGTAGTGCTAGGCCTATGTGAAAGTGAAACACAAATTAAAATACAAAATTTTTTTAAAGACAGTGGCCTATTCTAACCCCCAAAACTGGGGGAAATCGTCGTCGCAAGATTAGCCTACAGAAGTTAGCTCAATTGTTGAATACCCCGCAACTCCTTATTTTATTTAGTGACTAGTGTGGTACCCTTGTAATTGATATCGCTGTGAAGTGAATTCTGGGTACCAGGGTTTTTTTAGAAAAGGGACGTGGTTGCGGGGTATTCTGCAATTAGTCCCAGAAGTTCGCCTACTTCTAAGTACAGTAGTAGTACCACTAGTTCTAGGCTACTGAAGGCAATTTTACCCAACATAAATGCATACTGACTGTGTGATACTCAGTGAGTGATAGTTTAGTAGCCTACTGCCCATGCTTTAATTTATATAAAATCATAATTATTTAACCTAATTTTGCAACAGCAAGATTACACACCAATTATAATTATGAAAATCTACAACTTCGTAAGTTGCTAAAAAATATAGCTCAATTGTCGAATACCCCGCAACTCCTTATTTGGTGACTAGTGTGGTACCCTTGTAATTATTATCGCTGTGAAGTGAATTCTGGGTACCAGATTTTTTTTAGAAAAGGGACGTGGTTGCGGGGTATTCTGCAATTAGTCCAAAAATATTTTATTTATCCAGGCCTGGAAGTTGTTGTGTAAGGCCTGATGAATAATCCTACCTTTGTGGAGCCGTCCCTTTCCCGATCCCGATATCCACAAATCTCCCCGAAACAAATCTGCTCGACAAGCTGGCTAGCTAGCTGAAGTCGGTACCGAAAACGTTACCAGGGCGCGCTGACGTGGTTTATTTTTCCGCTCAACCGCGAAATCACGGTGTCCGAGAAGAGACATGCAACATTGCAAGTAATGAAATTAACGCATAAAACGTAAATACATGTAATGTACATGTATTATTAGTGTTCTGAATAAAATGCTTGTGTAGTGTTGCTAGTAATTACATACTAGAAATAGGCTATTCCATAGTTACATAACAGACAATCAGCATATGTGTCCCCACTGCCCGACTAGTATTTTGCAACGGTACATCGAATTGTGCATAAGTTTGTTTTTACTTCAAGTGTTGCTCTTAGAAGGCTTGCCCAAAATGATGTGGTTTAATATTGGCAAGTAATTTTATCAAGGGTAAAAGTCGCATAATAAAATCTAACACGGTACACAGAGACGCTGTTAAAAGAGCATGCTTAAGTTTATTTCATCCATTGAATCATAACTTAATTTACCAAGATGTTTCACCTCCACCAAGATAACACCTAATATTGTTCGCTAATTACATACTCACAGATAACCATTTTTCTAATAATTATACCCTAAATTAATCAGAACAGCATATACATTTTAGTGGGGTCAGCATGTGCATTTATTGTCATGGTTTTTGACCTTCGTCCCAATCAAATGGCAGCCATTTTGTAGGGCAAGCGCTGATAAATTCTTTGTACAGAATAGCAACCTTCAATAGGTAAAGAAACATTTGTTACCTTATCACATCATAGGACAGCCAACAGAATGGCGGCCACCAATAGGGTCAATAAACACAGGTAAAACTTTATACTTGCCCTATTGAAACCAAGAACTGCCCCACAATAGGTCAGCCATTAATAGGGTCAATAAACACAGATAGAACTTTATACTTGCCCTATTGAAACCAAGAACTGCCCCACAATAGGTCAGCCATCAATAGGGTCTGTAAACACAAGTACAGCCTTTATACCCGCCCCTGTCACAACAAAGGACAGCCAGCAGATTGTCAGCTAACAGGGTCTAGAAACACAGGTAGAACCTCTACACTTGCCTTATCTCAACAAATAACGACCCACAAGATGGCGACCATCAATAAGTTCTTAAGTGCGAGCGTAATGAATTTCCCTTTAACAACAGGCAGTTAAATCATTTTTTAAGGTTTTTAATTTCAACATCTACCAAAAAACCCAAACCAAAAACAAAGAAAACTAAAGTACAGACAAATAAATCGATGGGAATAGAGTAATTCTAGCCTTAAGATGTTATTAAAGATAGGGCTTATAGTCGAAGACGTTTAGTAGAGATACAAGTTTTGCAATGTTTGAAATGTTAATTAATTTGTGGGTGAAGTAGCGGTCTGGAACCCAAAGCCCTGAGTTCTGAACAGAACCATATTAAAGTGTGTAATATTCACCAAGTTAACAGACTAATTATATCCAAAGTGAGGCAATGTGGTAGAGAAAGCCTACAGAAAAAAATTGACAAAACAAAACCCATATTTTGTAGAAGTTCTTAGGTTACCAAAGTAATTCTGAGTTTGCCAAAACCCATATTGTTTTCATATTAGTAAGAACCAATGAACAACCGTGTCTATTTCCTAATTTAAAAGTATCTCGTCAGGCACATTATGCAGTCTCCGAATATATATAGATATAATTATAAACTTGTTTGACTTTTCAGAAAATAATATTCAGTTTGATGGATGTAATGGTTTGAGATACACCTGCTCAACACTTTGGTTTGGGATGGGATGCGATTGCTCCGTTTGAAAAACCCTCGTTTATTTCACGCTTCAACTTTAAACCATGCCTCTTGCCTTTCTGGGATACATATTAAGCCATAAGTATAAAGACTAGGTAGTTTGCCTTTTACAAGGCTTACACCAATAGCGAGTAAAAACTAACAGAAATGGAATTCATTAAATAATTTCAGAATTGTTTGGGGTTAAATGACTATCTTCAGATCAAACAAATACCATATAATAACCATCATAAATCCTTGTATATAAAGTGCATGAAACGTTTGGGCTTTAGCAAAAAAAAAGAACATGCAATAGGGGTGCTAGCCAAGAATTTATTTTTAACAAGTGATGTAGAAAATCCGTAAATAGAGATCTCCAAAAACGCCCCCCAAAGGACGGGAAATATCCTATAACCTGTGCGTATTCAGTGGTTACCTAAAAGCCCCACTTAGATACCAAACAGTTCTCGTCTTATGTTGGCTTGCGACTAAGATTCACTTCCCGATTTCCCCCTGAGAAATAAGTGTAAATGCTGAATCGATAATTGTTCATTTTTGCAAATTTAAAATGGTTTACGGGCCAACAAATATCATACTCAATCAACTTCAAAGTGTTACCGGACAGCACATCTTTAAAAATACGAAGTGTACAGTTTGGATTATATTGTGTTGTGCTTTAGCCGTAAAACTTCCCTACAGCATACTTCACGGAATGATCGAGAAGGTTACCGCAACCGCACAGTGACTGATAACACCTACAATTTACCTTACCGAATATTTATTCTCGAGACACGAGAGAAAAAGAATAGCCTATATACTTCCTTTCTAAAGATATATAAATCACTATTATAAAAGGTGCTACTTAACATAAACTCGACATCAAACGAAAACATGGTAATTATTTTGGGCTCTGAATAAAAATGATGAAACGTGTGAAGAATCCAGTGATGCCGGGTCTAGACTTATGTATCAATATCAGGTAAAAAACTAACTTTTGTACAGAACAGAAAAACCCACCGCCAAATTGGTGCATATTTTACGTCCGATACACCGTGATGTAATATGTCGCCCTCTATTATGCTACGTTTTTTTATTTCCCTACTTCTGCGTCTTTAGTTGGTTGGACAGCCAGTCCAGTCCCTCGTAGAGGCCGTCGCCAGACGTGGCGCACGTGGCCTGCATGTACCAGTTACGATTCCGCATGTTGTGAAGGCCAAGTTTCTCGGTGACTTCGGCTGCATTCATTGCATTGGGAAGATCCTATCATAGAAGAAAAAAAGAAGAACATGAACTAGACCAGATAGTTGCATAGCTTTGCTGATAACCTTCGGAAAAGGTAAAAAAGATTAAAAAAACCTGACCTGAGTCGGTCTCTGAGGGCAACACAATAATTTTTGTTTGGGGCCTAAGGTCAGCTCATGGGTGCGCAGGCATTTTAGGTACAATGATTTATACGATGACATACATGAAAACTCAAGTTGACCTTGACAGAAATTATTGTGATACGAGAAACGCTCGCTAAAATTAAAGAAATTGTGTAGCTGGAATAACAATTGATCAGCCGGTAACCTACCTGCTTATTAGCAAACACTAGGAGGACAGCGTCTCTTAGTTCATCTTCGTTCAGCATCCTGTTGAGCTCCTCACAGGCTTCCCCCGCCCGTTCTCTGTCGTTACTGTCAACGACAAATATCAAACCTGCAAGAAACAAACCCCCAACAGTTGTTAAATAGGCCACAATCCCGGCCAAAATGCTTGGGCCACCCATGGTCCACGTGACAAACATTCCCTCCCCGTTCCCCCACTCAATGTTGTTAGGAGCGCAGACTGCCCAACGAGATATGGCCGGGATGGTAGGTTACCCCCATTTCTGCAGTCACAATGAACAGATTTCAGCCTAAAGTCCGCTATCACCAATCACTGAAATTAACTCATTTTCCCTCACTTTTAGGCAGTCTTCTCTTCGTTAATTCACAAAATGACTTTCTTACAAAATTACCCGCTTAGGTACGTAATAAAATTCATTACGGTTGATACTGTAGTGCAGCCTCTAAACAACAAGCGATCAATGTGTGGCTCAACAATGCCACGTCTAGGTTGCTCTCGCTGGCCTAGAAACATTGATAAAACTCGGAACCACACGGCAAAATCCGAAAACGTAAATATATGGACCCCTTGAAGTGTCACTAAGGGGTCAAGAAACAGAATCCCTGTACTTTATTTCCATTATTTTTCTTGGTCTTGTGTAAGATCTTGGTTACCTTGCGTGTTTTGGAAGTAATGCCGCCAGAGCGGACGGATTTTGTCTTGGCCACCGACGTCCCAAACTGTGAAACTGATGTTTTTGTATTCCACCGTTTCCACATTGAATCCTTAGTTCAGAAAAACAAACAAACAAACAAACACATACAAATGTTAGGCCAAGTTCCTTTTTGAAAACAAACACGGCTATTCCTGTACACGTACACTAGTATACAATTCTGCTTTAAAGATATACTGCCTGGTTTAAGAGGGATTTCACCGAGAAAAGTAACTTTAAATATCGATTTGATAACTTAGTAGGTTCACCCTTGTTTTTTAGCTTGAATACGATATACACACAGCACGAACAAAAATTAATGAAATGGATAGTTTACCGAGTAATTTCTTGTAAAAACTGAACTCTTTGAGAAGAATGAACTTGCAAAGTCCGTGCCATGATATATAACAAGTGGAAAAGTGGAGGTCGAGTTCCAAATTCTATCCAGAATTCAAGCCCACCTATTGTCGGAATGGTTGTGACTATTTCCCCGAGCTTCAGCTTGTAGAGTATAGTTGTCTTTCCAGCAGCATCCAACCCCACCATGAGTATTCTCATTTCTTTCTTACTGAAGAGATGCTTGAACAAGGATGCAAAAGCACCCATGGCTACTGTTTGGCTGGTGGTTACCTGTGGGTTTTTACATCATCATTGGAAAAGTTATAGTCTGTAAGCACTAAGGACCAAACACAAATTAGGCTTCTTTATTTAACAAGTGAATCGTATGGAATTACAAAAAACATTACCGTAGTTTATTTCCCCCAAATTTACCTATAGGGGCTAATATTAATAATTTATAGACCGAGGGCGAGGAAGAAATGTTTAATTTGGCTAATTTAATTTGGTAATTGAATGATAAAAATTTACATTTCTATGTAGAGTACTGGACTTTTTCTAACTCCTATAAGCCTAGTACAATAGTTGTACCAGCTCTCCCAGTTTTAGCTCTACTCTGCCCCGCCCTAGACCCTTCCAGCTCTGGCCCCGCCCCGACGAATTGAGTCTTCAGCGGCGGTCGATACCTCCATGATCCAACACAGCCAGGAGCG
>JAVCKS010088127.1:257-13045 GCA_032273685.1 Pteraster tesselatus | reverse complement strand
TAGGCAACTAGTGATTTACCCTATAATATGTGCACAAGGTTAGGCAACTAGTGATTTTAACCTTTTATATGTGCACAAGGTTAGGCAACTAGTGATTTACCCTATAATATGTGCACAAGTTTAGGCAACTAGTGAGTTGCCAAACTTCCTTCTGGCCGGTACTAGGCAACATGATATTGTCTACTGTTATGGTCCGCCGATTGGTTAAGCTAAATATAGGCCCTTTGCAGTAAGTTAAAAACCAAAAAGTGCCTCTTAAATAAATATTGTACTCATGTATGCACATTTGCATGGTACAATCTAGTATCTTGGATAATAGAACAAATTGATTGATTTGTGCATTGTAAAACACCTGTTACAACACCTGTGGCAAGTTAAAGTGGGGATTCATTATCCAAGTGTTTCATTTGCATACATGTTATTAGATCATTATTTTATATGTTTGTTTTGCACTTCGATATTATAAAAAAATCTACCGGTAGTTAAACCATAGCATCCCAATACCGAGGAACACTACAATGACTAACTGACTACTTTATTGTACTTGCATGTACCCAGGCATTTATCGTATGAGGATTTTAAAGAGAAATTAATGTTTGAAGAACTACAGTACGGCAATTAAGATGTTCAGCAACGGATCAAAAATGGCTGGACCATACACTCTTGTCTGAGGTTCTTCTGAGTTAAAACCTTCAAATCATGTACTTAAAAAAAAAACTTGCATTGCCTTAGATATGATCCTCGTGAGAAGATTAAAACATTGACAAAATCTCTCATCTGATAAGTTAAAAACCTTGATTGTATTAACATTGAATTTATGTGAATGATGTACAGCTATCCGACATTAAGTAGAAAGATACCCAGGGTCATACAATAAGTGTTCCCACCAGGCTTGGGTACATGTACACAGGGTTGAGATATGCGTCTGAGAAAGAACTTGACAAATAGATAACATAGTATAAAAATGTACAATTTTTATTAAGCACAAATTAAGCTCAACAGAGGAAATTTCACAATATTTTCCATACAAACTGATGGTTCACCCCACACTACTACGGCATGCATTCATTATGTCCAATAAGGCAATGTACATGTAATGGTGAATGTAGCGCACGTTAGAAATACATGTATATCGGATGGTTACAAAGCGCTGATTCATACAGCCAAAAGTATGTACAAATAGATAACAATGCCCAAGCTTATTTATTATTTAAGAAATTATGACCACATTTTCGGCATAACTGGGCCCTCGTCAAGGTCAAGGGTTAACTACTCATTACCTGTATGGTATTTAGTTTCTGGCCCTGACACAAATTTGGACAAATTATCTCTTTGAGAAAAAGATTGAGAACTGTTATATTTTGTGCATATATTTTGCCTGTACACATTACAATGGAAATGTTGGTTTGAGGAAGAAAAAACCCATTAAATATTATGACCATATTGTCATCCGGTAAAATGGGTCCCCATTTGCATGTCAACATATAACGTGTAATTTAAACTTGTGAAATAATAAGAAAGATAAGGAATTTATTTAGAAAAATAAAGTTGTAAATAAGTGTAATTTATAATTTGGGCCGTATTATATATCGTTTGTGAGTATAGGAATGTACAATAAATCACGACAAGTGATCATAAACTGTTTGTCTGACAATTCTAGTTACGGCATTTTGTAGACTTACTAGATGGGGGGGGGGGGGGGTCATGGGGGATGTCGTTATGCCCCCCCCCCCCCCCAAAAAAAAAGATCGTCTGCTTTTCTGAGGCAAAAACGCAGACTTTTATTTATACGTGTATTTAAAAGAAAAATAAATACTTAAAAACAAATAATATTTTGTTATATTTTATTGGGGAAACTGACATTTCTAATTCAAAAAGGCACTTTTGAATTCAACGGAACACTTTAAAAACGGCAATAACAAATCTGCAAACATTTGACATTCGACATTGTGAATATATATACAAACACGGTGGGAAACTGTTTGGCATTGAGTGGAGGACGACACTTCATGAAAATCAACCCATTGTATTCACCGTCTGACGGCTATAAATTATGGACGCGGACGGTGTCGGGCAAAATAAGTAGGGTCGCAAAATAAGTAGGGTCTGCCGTTAGTTTGTGCATGTTCATGATGTTGGCGAAAGGTGCATGTTGGGGGAGCCCTTCCCTAACCCTATCTCTAACCACACTACGTACCCTAACCCAAACCCTACTTATTTTACACCCTACCTATTTTGCACGACACCGGCGGTGATGAGAAAGTACATTGTATTTTGAAATGTTATTTTCAACTAACTTTCTATCGCATTTGTATCAGCTCGGCTCATAAATCCGATCCAACCAACTCTGTCATAGTTACCTCAATACTGCAGCGAGAAAAGAAAGAGAAACATGAATATGTACAGATTACATTTGCAAACTAAAATCAAGCAAGGTGACCGGTGCGCGGTGGGCTGGGGCGGGGCGCCAAATGCTTCTCTTTAACCGATTCACTACTGGGAGAATTCTTCCGCGCTAGGAACAATTCGAGCGAAAAGACGCTTTCGTACGTTCGGTAGGTATTAGTTTATATTCTTTCTATTGTAAGAAATATTGTAAATATACCACCCCAGTACTGTACCACAATCTGAGATTTTAATTGTTTTATTTATTTATTGTTCGCCTCTAACGGGTACTGGTAAGGATGTCGTAGACTCGTAGTTCGAATTATGTGAGTGCTGACTGGGCGGGCGGGTGAGCGAGCGTGCACAGTACTTACCCATTTTTGCTCTGGTGTGTGTGCAGATTGTGTAGATTCCGTTTCTTTCGTCTGAAGTAAATGTAGACGAAGATAGGGTGAATATACGTCATAGCACTAGCGGAAATTAATCCAATCTTCACCTGAAAAAAAAAATAAAAAACAGGAACGCGTATTGTCAGTTCCTTCAGGGTTTCTGGGTCATAGTACGGAGGTGAACGGGGTGACCTTTTTCCAGAAAATGTTGCACAACCAATTTGGCTCATAATATGTTGCTCATCTTACCCAAAAGTCATCGTTGTTCAAGTACGTCTGCGTGATGAGAAACAAAGGGTACTGTAGTAGACTAACGATCGCAGATAGGCCGATCATCAGCCCGTAGAGGGCGCCAAAATACTCCGTAGGAAAGCTATACACATGTACAAAACGATAGACAACAATGTTCATCGTGTAATGATAGCAACGATTGGGCGTGGTTTGTACGTGGGATAGCTGGTACACCATAGGGGATGTGCGTAGTGTGCGTGGTGATCTCACAAAAGGAAATGTTTATTTTTCGACCTGATGTTATTTTGGCCTACCACAGTGTTTAGATTGTGATTTACATGTGTAATGTTTTAACTGATGTGCGAGGAGCTGTGTCGTGAGACGAACATAGGCACATAGGTGTGTACATCGTCGGGTGAGTTTTGCCCACGAGCATCGGTATTGTGAGCTTATGTACATGTACTTGTTGGCTAATATCAAAATGTGTGTATTGTTAGCTGACACAGCGTAAGCCCACGACACATGATATGTACATGTACATGTATATTATTTTAGCTCAGTGCAATCGTTTTGGATTGTAACACTGGTGGTCTGATCGTTAGCTCAGCACAAGGGTCCGTATCCTGTATATCTTGATGATACGATTGCCTCCGGCCGGATTGGAACCCAGCGCGGGCGACGAAACACGCCGGCAGGGGGCCGCTTACAACAGAGACATGCCAGAGGCGTTGAGGCTGTAGACGAACGATCGGCCGACAACGGACAGGACGAACGTGGCATACTGGACTTCCAGTATCTGCAGGAGGGCGCAAACGCAGAAGGCTACACAGACAGTGGTGGTAACTGCATAGACTATCGCGGCATCTTGCATGTCACTGTAGGGCCCACGGCGCTCGAGTCTCTCTGCAACGGCAAGAATACAATAAACAACACAACTTATGCAAAATCATCTATTATACGGGATGGCGGCGGTAGCAGTAGGCCTACATGTAGTTTTATTGTGTGAACTGGATTTTCGGTCTCGTAAATACTCTAGCCTACTATCACACCCGGCGTCGTGTGGTAAGGCAATGCAAACTTATCTTGAAGTACATGTATAGGAATGACTGAGTTGACTGTATATATTCCTCTGGTATAACTGATGCTATAAGTAACGTTTCAGAGTAAGTTTGTTGTGCAACTGTGCTGGTTTATTCTACCTGTTTCTTTCTCCTTGTTTTTGCACCTGTTTCTGCTCTTGTTTCGGCTAAGGAGCAGACCGCTCATTGGTGCACATATGATGCCCCCAAGCTGAATGAAGGCTAGGGCGTTAGTATACTGGCTCACTGAAAATATGCAAAAAAAATAATTTACTGAATTACCGAGGAAAATCTGTGTTTTCCTCAAAGCGCTGACGCTGTGACAGTCCGCCGGCCGCCCGCAGTTGGTTACGCATACATGCACCGATAGGCCTACTCACCAATTTCTTCGTCGTAGTTGGCCAGTCTGGCCAGAACTGGATTCAGAGTGCTGAGGAAGAACAAGATGTCGAGTTGGAGGATGGAAAACCAGATGTACAAAGAGAAGAAAATCAAAGAGAAAACACATTTCTTTAACGACGGGAAATCTTGCAGGGTCGTCGGCTGACTGGGTGCAGTCACGGGGGCGTTGTTCAGCGATGTGGCGTCGGCGCTGGGATCGCTTTTCGACGAAGCTCCATCGGCCCAGTCTGCATCTGAAACATCGATGGAAAATGTGCAGTTTTGTCGTGAAGACCAACACGCTGTATAATATAGGTTAAGTGCATTTAATATCAAGAACCTTTATAGCTCAGAGACAACGATGGGCCAAACATTTTGGTATATCTGACAGTTATCATACAATGTGTTACATCATCAGCAAAATGTGCTTTCATGAGTTTCTTATTCGTCGTAGCCGTTTTACTTGTTCCAGACGATTCATCCGCGGACGACCGGGGCGCGACGTTCAGCGTCAACTTCGTCTCGTAGTAATCGCTGGGCAGTGGCCATGGTATGGTTCCTTTCTTCGGCAATAGGAAGACGGTGTTGAGGAGGAGTAGCAAGGTGCACCCGGCTAAGGTGTAGAATGTCGTCTGAATTGGAACTTTTAATTCTTCGGAAAGAACCTGTCGGTGCGTGATGTGCACGAAATGAAACAAAAATACAACATACGTACATTCTACCGTAAACAATACTGTCAAATAAGGTTGACCATTTATTCGGGTTTCACCGATATCCCTGATGAATTTTTCTGATAACACAAACAAATGTTCCTGATGTCAAATCATGAATTAGAAAAAAATGCTAGTGATAGACTGATGTCAAATTAGGAAATTCACAAGGAATATTGGCGATATCTGATGTCCCTCTAGGGCCACCATGGATAACCAACGAATTATGTCATTTCTTGTCATCGATCCGATATCAAATTAGGTTTGTTTTAGGAATCTGGCACGACTCCCTAAAAAATCCATCCATGATTAATAATTAGCCCTGTCGACAATAGCCAACAGTTTTAAAGCAAATACATGTCTAACCACTTGTTCCCATTAAAGGGCCGGGTCCTTTACGCAATGTGGCTGCTGTTGGAACCCGTAAAGTTAATCAACAATTTCACCTCTATAACGTACTGGTTGAATTAAGTGTTCCAACGAGAACCCATACACACGGTACTTCTGAAAGCCTATCGCATGTATCTCATAAAAAGTCCGCCATTCCGTGCACCGTGGAGGTAGATCGACCTTTGCTAGTTGGTGGGCGGGCGATGGCCCATTGTTATGAATAGCTTAAAACGCCGCTATCTTTCCACGTTAGCAAGTTGAGGCCAATCTAGGATCGACAGGGTTTATCGCGTGGAGGGCTATCTGCAAACACGCTTTGGGTGTGTTAACCATTGGCTTGTGGTTTGTCAGGACAGGCGAGCACCATGTGACTTCAAGTCGTACCGACAAGTTTACAAGAACGAAATGTTGTGTCAGTGGAAGTTGGTATCACAGTGGCGCCCTGAGACGGGCAACGATTTTCATGTGAGGAGGAATTGGAAGGGGGCTGGATGTAACCATCGTGACCCGAATCGCCCAATTACCTTGACAACCAGAAAAACAAATGCTGACGAGTCGAAGCATCCGCACATGAGTGTCATTACAATCCATTTGCTTCTGCCAAAAAGATTGGATATCTATAAGAATAGAATTAAAAAATCTATATAAATGTTATACATGCGATTGCGCAAAACTCTTATAACAGACAATGGAGGAAGAACGTTTACTGTCGATTTATAAACTAGCAACGGCAGCCATTTCCCCTCGCGAGCCGCTCCACTCCTAGCCACAGGAAATATATTCATACAAAATCGCATAAGTTTGCATTCGCACCCAGTATTAGTCGTGTGCCGTGTGAAGGCCTCAACCTGTCCGTTAACACTGTTAAGTGGCTTCTATCACAATACTGACAGAATGTTTGTTTCACCGCACCAAATTCATTAGAAGCCGCTTCATCGGCGGGGGCCTCAATAATCGACGGGGGCCTCAATAATCGACAGTTTAATAACTGACGTCGGAAGTACAGTTTAAAACGAGATCACCAATTCTCTCGAATGACTATTTTTGGTTTAAAACCCTGTTCCCCACAGCGCCTATTCATTGTCTGTGCATTCTTTGCTCATTGTTAACTCTTTGTAGAAGAGATCTGTATGTTCTGTCCTCTTCGCAATCCCATAATTTGTTTACAATAAATATATGCACCATTTCAGAAGCTCATGCTCGTATAATTTCATTCAGGGTCACACGGAGAGAAACGAATACAAAACACGGTGTGTGTGCTATGAATATTGTGCTTTACCTGCAGGTTCACCACCAATATCTGAACCCCACCGATTGACACACAGACCGCGGCAGGAAATATTAAAAGTTCGGTTGTGGTTGAGCTGAGCGCGAACAGCAGACTACCAGCTAACATCAAGATACTGAAATTAACAATTGGGACCAACCGTTAAAATGCCATATATAGTGCCTAATGGTCAAGGTTATTAATTGAAGGTTATTCAGTAATAATACATTTATCCCATGACTCACGATGTATGGGCCCCAACAAGGTATAGGTCGGTATATTTATAGTGATATTGAGTGAATAGGTGAAGTTTGAGGGTAATATTAATCTCACACTGGGTATGTATAACCCCATAATTTTCATGCGAACAATATTTCAAGCGGGTGTATTCATCAAACTAGGTTATCGTCATGTAAACTTGACTGAGAAGATAAGCCTAGTTTCCTAAACACAGGGCTCTGTATCTGATATCCGATCAGCCACCGAAAGATGAATGCTATCATGATCACACACGAAATAGAGATTTATTTTAAAGTGGATTAATGCTTTAAATTTAAACAACAGACGGGTATATTTCAACAGGTGTGTCTTTTTACCTGACCAGTATCCGCATAAAAAGAGTTCCCCATCTGTCAAACAGCAGACCGAGCGGGAACGCGGTTCCCGAGACGAAGAAGTTGGCGACGGTGAATACCAGCTGAAGCATGGCGTCCTGGTCGTCGCACCCGGCGGCAGGAGGCGCGGGGCCGGGCGTCGGTGACGCGCCGCTCTCGTTGCCCACGATGATCTCCGGACACCTGTCGAGAAAATATCCCTCCTGCTTGAAGACGAACACCAAAGAGGCCCACCCGAATATCCATCCGCCGAAAAGCAGACATTCTAACGCTCCCACCCCAAGAAGGCAAACCCGTTTTGCACCAGGACTCAACATCATTGTCCGTGCTGTTCATAAACCGATGTCAGGTTACGGTTTTCCCTCAACTCTTGCACAGTGCCTCTATTATGGTGCAAGTTAAAGAACTTCGTACTTTTAAATATCATTATACACACACACGCACATGTCAAAAAATATGATAATTTTTGACGTTATCTATTTGTGAGTTAGCAAAGCTACTTTGTGGTAACTATGAATATGACGTGTACCTTAACCCTCCGATGCCGGAGAGGAAGTTTCACATTGCATGCTGCGTACAACAGTACTATTTCACTAGCCGCAAAGTAAATTACGCCCCCATAGCCCTGAGCGAATCCAGTCTGAATAAAATACAGGGTTACAATATGGAAATGGGTCGGACCCCTTTTACCCTTTGTATTCCTGCACTTTAACCAGGCTGGAACTCGCGCCACTAGGTACACGTTTTTTTTTGTACACAGTACTGCCCATCATACACAATGTGCAAAATGAGCCAAAACGTTTATTAATGGTTGAGTTCTCTATGAACTGCTAAATCCTTACTTGTGTTATTACAGCTGGTTATAGGGTTAGGGTTAGGGTTACCTGTATTCCGTAAATAAATTTACGGGGTGGGGATGCTGCAAACTACCTGTGTTTGTACTGTCAACATATTGATATACGCAGCAACATCTGGGTCATTGGTGTACATGTATGCGACATGACAAATATGCTGCCACTTTTATTTGTACCCCCTAACTACGAAGGACATGGTTTTACAGGAGTCATGATGGCAATTATCTTTGAACACGCTATGGTGTGAACATCTACCAGGTCGGGAGAGAGGGGGGCGGGTACTAGCATTACTCGGCGATAGCCTTCAATATAGTTTGTAATTCTTTATTAATTACAACGAGCTCAAGTTGGCACTGACTGGATGCATGGCCCATAGAGAGTTTATTTCACACGAAACATCGCTACAGTTTGGTGAAATATCTCTTTGGACGAGATAATTGGAATTAATGCAGTGTTCCAATGTCGTTTATGAAGGAATAATGATGTTTATTACAAAATGACCGTGGTATTGTAAACTATTGATTACCCAGTATGGGCCCCCGAGTTCAGTTTCAAGTTTTGCTTTCGCAACGAGAACAGCCCCCTCTTTTGGCACAATTTCGATCGCATGTCACAACAGGAACACCCCCCTCTTGTGGTTTTGGGTAGAATGGCACCCTGACATAATAGCACTAGTGACTGACAGAAGTTACTACATGAGTACATCCTATTCCTAACTAGTTAATTTGCGGGACAATAATAGGATGGAGAATGGAGACGAGCAGAATTCTGCCCGAGAAGGGAACATTCACGATGAATTCGAAGAAGAAAAGGAAGTTAAGGAACTGATTAGTAGACTTTCAACGGTGTACGCCGACCAAATATCCACAGAATTGGTTGTGGAAAATTTTACTTGTAAGTATTAAGAAGAGTAACTCAGTAAGACTTTCGAGTTTCGTTTAAAGAAAGATGGAGTCTGGCCGAGCCAAGGGCCTTAGTTAGTCCTACACAGGTTCTAGGCTCTAGGCTCTATTCTTAGACTAGTCTAGGGGCGGGCCAACTCCACTAGGCCTACTTAAGTTACATGCTTTGTGTGGGGATTATTGCGATTTACATAAATTACAAACTAGCACTAGTTGGTAGTCCATGATGTCACTTACTTAAATCACTCGGGCAACCCTAAGTTAACCCACATACACAGGCTAAATTGTCGAATACCCCGCAACTCCTTATTTGGTGACTAGTGTGGTACCCTAGTTGTAATAAATATCATTGTAAAGTAAAGTCTAGATTTTTTTTTTAGAAACGGGATGTACCCACCATAATATATATAATAATAATTGCTGGTATATAAAAAACTGACTAATTGCAGAATACCCCGCCACCACGTCCCTTTTCTAAAAATATCCTTGTACCCAGACCTCACTTCACACAATTCGTTGAGTATGTTGTTGATCATGTTGCAGACTTTGTAAATACAGTACCAGTGGTCTGGTCCAATTCATTTCCCCCGTAAAAATTACTAAATCTTCTTGTTCTTTTCAATAGTCATCGTTGACAAGTACCAAGAGCAGCCTCACCTGTTGGATCCTCATCTGGAATGCCTTCTCAATCTCATCTTAGATATCGCCAGAAAGCGCGATATAGACCCGGCCCTGTCTCACCTAGCGTTCAAGTTCCTGTACCTCCTCACCAAGGTATGTGCGAGAGATATTGGGAAGCAAGTCTGAAGAAGGATTCTGGTTCTGACTTCATTGTGCATTTCCATCGTGTGTAGTATTACAAGCCTGTTTCGGATTCGAAAAATACCATTTCAGGTCTAGTAGTACCAGCTGATTTGAAGTTCCACTGTCTGATGTTAGACCGTTCTAACCTTCAGTTAAATTTCAAACGTTGATTTGATAATTTGGTAGGTTTTCAAATCTTGGGTCATTAACCTTCTTTCTCTCTTTCTCTCATTCTCTCTGTTTTTTTTTAAACAGATGCGAGGATTGAAGATTGTTCTGCGTCTGCTGCCTCACGAGGTGGCCGATATGGAGCCGGTCTTGGCCTTGCTGACCAGCCAGGATCCTTCAGATTTCTTGGTAATCCCCTGAATAATAAAGCCTTCTTTGACCTCTAAAATCCCAAAGGAACTGGAACCCTGGGTATTATGATGAAGCTGTGGGTACCTTCTGCCACACGTACAATTCATAACAAGTTTTCGTTTACACCTAACCACCGAACACCAGTGTGTGTGGTGTGTCGGGGAGACAGTAGGTTTTCGAAAGGATATGGATTGATTGCCCTTATTAGCTATAAGCTGCTTTCATTGCCAGAATTTGTTTTGGGGTCCCATGTCATATCTTTTTATAAGCTAACAACAAGCGCAGACTTTCCAAATTGTCAATTCAAAGGATGAAATCCGTCCGAAATCTTTAAGAAGTTTTTGAACCTTTGCACTTGCAGACGTGGGAAACCCGCTACATGTTGTTGCTGTGGCTGTCCATCGTCTGCATGATACCGTTTGACATGTCCAGGCTCGACAGTAACGCACCGCCGGACGAAGGCGGCCGCCAGAAGGAACCTACCATGATGAGGATCATGAACATGGGGAAGGTAAGGGCTGCCGCGCGGTGTGGGTCAGCCCCACCTGAGGGGTGAGGCTGTGGTGTAATTCCTCCGGCAAGTAATCGTCTGCTGCTTATATGGTGTTATAGTCTTATCAGCCCACTTTCTCCGAGAGTGTATGGTGGAATACAAAGCACTGATTTGGGTGCAGTGAAACACTAAGCGAGAGACATAGTGAATGCCCTTTGACCCTGGATATTTCACAGTTCCCCTCTAGTGAACCGTCAATGTTTTGTTTTGTTTACCAGATGTACCTGAAGGTTTGTGACAAGACAAGGGATGCCGCGGCCCTGATGATATCCAAGTGAGTAGTTAACGTCAACTATCAATCATACATGCTAGTAGTACGTTTATGTGGGAATGGCGCTGGGTATGGTGTGTGCCCTCTATCGGCTCCGATACCTGTTGGAGCACATTGGGCACGTGCTGCACATTGGGCAGGCTCGTATGCAGATCGCCGGATACTGAGGTTGGCTAGTTTTCTATGTACTTTTATTTGTGGTTTTTAGGTTTCTGACGCGTCACGACGTCAAGGAGAAGGAGCTTGCCGGCTTCATGGATTGGTGCCTGTGTGGGCTTACCGAGACCAATCGTAAGTTGTGATCTTATTACGTATAGCTTGTTTAGCTGGCAACTTGGCGCGATGTACATTTATCGTAAACTCAGTAATAAATTGTATATTCATACCCATATTTCAAACGTTTGTTCTCTAGGTGACGTAATGTCTGGTATGAACTTTCTCTCTGGCATTCTGTCAACATTGGTAAGTCATTAATCTGCCCCCACTCATGCCCCCTCTCTCCTACTCCCACTCCTACTCTAGCTTACTCCTACTCCCGCTCCTACTCTCACACCAAACTGTACTTCTCTGTATCATTATAGAATTGATGTTTCATGAATTATCCTTCTCTTTCTCGGTCAAGGCATCGCTGTTCAAGCTTGCAAAACGAGAGGATGTAGTAGAGTACGGTAAGCGACAGTTTCTTATTCTTATTCTGGCGCTTGAACTTGTCCAAGAACCGATTGCCTTCTGTTGTTTGAATGCCTGCCCTTTTGTCACTCAGATTTATTTATTTATGTGGTGTCAGTGTGGTTATGTGGTGTCAGTGTGGTTAGGTGGTTTAAAGGTTATGACACAAAGTTGGGCCTAACGCCTGGCACGGCTTGAAAATGTAACCTCCAATTTCAGGCCGATTTCACTTTGAGAAACCATTTTACATGTACTCTCCAATATCAGATGTCAATTTCAACCGATAAACCATTTTTTAAGGTTGATGTGATAATGTTTTAGTTTTGCTCTTGTTGATATTGCTGCCAGTCATTTATTTATTTTGGAACGAACATACTCAGTAACTATCCATGGATGGATAGTTTCCTGCTGTATCATTTAAAAAATAATAAGATACAAAAACCTACAAAATTTAACATAAATCAGTCTGAAATCAGACAGTAAATCTTTTTAGGAGTTAAGTCAGATTCTACTGACAGCCTTTGTTTCCGTTGACAGCACCTATTATTCTGGAGAAGCTTGTGGCCAGCCATCTCTTTGACAGTAACAACACGCAGATTCGCAAACTGACAATTAAGCTTGTCCAAAGACTGGGACTGACTTTCCTGTCCGCAAGAATGGCAGCCTGGAGGTAAGCTGGGTACTAGACTACAAAACAACGGGGCTAGGAATCCACCTAGAAACCTGAATTTAAAGTAAACATTGACGCTAATGCCGTGACCACCCAGTATGACGATATAGGATCCAACAGAAACAAAGAGAGAATCTTAGTGGTGTAGTTGAGACCTTTCACGAGACCTCACAGATCATACTGAAATATTCATTCCAGGATCCAAGATAAATGAAATCTACATTCCTGTATTCATTTCTGTATTTATTCCTATTTTCAT